>KE506080.1:38455-55109 GCA_000441515.1 Elaeis oleifera
AATGAAACAGAGGACCGCATCCTCTATTCCTCTCTTCCCATGGAACAAGCAGAATAGGGAACTCCTTGTTCCTATCCCCAATGCCAAGGTGGGCCTCCTTCCCATCAAGAAGGCTTGCAGTTAGAGGAGCAGTCCAAGACCGGGACCGATGCCTTAGGTCCGACGATCGGTGATGGCAACCAGTAGCAAAAACCAAAAATGAAAAGGAGAAAATAGGAAAATCCGAATTCAAAGTTTTCAAGAGATATTTTGGCAGCAATTTCAACAAAAATTCTGCCAAGATTCAAGCTTAAAACCCATAGAACTTTGAGGGAAATTGATTAAAGAAATTTACCTACTTTTTGACTAGGATTGATCCGATTCTTGATAGCCAAAACAAGAGTAAACTGCCAGCAATCCAAGAAAAAATAAGGCAGGGAATTGATAATTTTTTAGTGAGGAAAATGAGGGATTTAAGCCTTTAAATAGGCCTTTTAAGGGAGAGAATCTGAGTTTGACTTGGTCTCTTAATCCTAAAGGTTTTAGGATTTGAATCAGTGAAGAATTCCTTCAGGAGTTCTTCCATGAGTCCCCTTCCATAGCAATGCACGTGTTGGTCCCTCTTTTTTTTTTAATTCATACATGGCCTATTTGGGCCACTTCTCTTGGTGGGCTGGGTCAAGTGGGTTGGTCCAATTGAGTTGGGTATTACATTCTCCCCTCCTAAAAAAAAATTATCCTCAAAATTTTTCTTCCTTAAGTCCTCAAAAATTCTTACTTGGGATTTATGGTTTAAATATCACCCTCAAATATTTCAATATTCTAATTCTTGATATAAATTTATTTTTAAATTATTTTATAAGAAAAGATCAATACGTCAAATGTTGATCTGAATCAGAACCATTCATTTCTTGTCATCAAAATCAACATCTCAATTCTAAATAAGAATATCAAGGGTCTCACCAAAATCATTATCTACTCTTGACTTAATCAATCTATCAAAAGATTTTTTTTTTACAAACTTTACTATATTCTCAATAGATAAACATTTGAGTATAAAAATCTAAGATCAAAATCAAGGATCGATAAACAATCTCAAATATTTTTTTCTAATAGATAGAAAAGTATAAGCTTCAAATATGTCAAGTCTAAGATCAAGAATTAATGATCCACTCATCTAAAATTTAAGATGCTAAAAATTTCTTTAGAATAGTAAAGAAGAGACTGACTTATGAAAATCATATAGTGACACCAGATTATCCAAAATCAAATATCATCCTTTCCATTAGTGACGAACTTTCTCTATAAGGGATATCAAATCATATCTTCTATTATAAATTCTTAACTTAAAATATCAATATTGTTGACTAGCTCAAGTAATCCAGGTCACCATGCTTCCACTATGCACTCTGATCTAAACTATCAAAAGTTTAGAGGATGTAATAACTTTCAACAAAATATTACCTTATATTGAGAAGATTCAAAATTTAACTTTCAAGTAGATTAAAAGAAACTTTCAAGTTTCATCCCTAATATGCATCGAGCACATTTATCTAAATCAATCTTTAAGTCAATTGACATCCCAAAACCATCATATAAGTTTACTATAATTCAATATGAATCAAATCTTAATTCTCTTATCCATTCAGCTAAACAATTCCATATCAAACTCTAGTGAGTAAAATTTAGATGAATTTTTTCAATCAATGCAATCAAGTTCTAAGATCTTACATCAAATACATTAGAAAATTAACTCACTCATCTCTTATAATGTTTCTTTTATTAAGACCTTTATCATCTATCAAAATCTTCCATAATAACCATGCAAACTACTTAAAGTCAAATTCTCCATTCAATATTAGGTTTATTAGGGACTTCAACAATAATGGTAAAAGAACTTTAGATCAATTCATAATCTCAAAATTTCCAAATTAAATTTTATATTACATCTCATAATCTCTAGTAGATATAACTAAAATTTTTATCTTAATCCCAAGATGGCAAATCAAGATTCCACCAAATGAATATTCGACTATCCCATAATTAATCTCTTCAATATGAAATAAATTTCTTTGCAATATTCCTCGAATATATTTTGTTTCTACATGCAAATTTCATATAAGATCAACATTTCGGTATAAACTTCAAAGAATATTGCAATCAAATATCATGAAAGGTCTTCTTAGTCCAACTTGAAGTAACACTTTTATGAATAAATTTTCATCTTATCACTGAATAATTAATTTCAAAATTAAGAGCAATATCATGATATTCTCTCGTATCAAATTTGAGCTTACAATTTACTTAAATAATTAATAATTAAATTAAATTCATACTACACAATAAAATTTCATAATCAACCTCTTGCAATTAGTTTAGATCAAATCTAGCAAATCATAACATGATCTATAGATTGTCCATCATATTTCAAACTCTATGTGCCATAATCTCTTACAAGACAATCATACATAATCATAATATTTAAAATTTATTAAGATACCTCACACTACAATCATCAAAGATCTACACCATAATGTCTCTAATGTCTACCACATACACTCATCTCATATTTGATTCTACATCTTAATTCATCCACTAATGCTCTGATACCATATTAATTGTTACATCTCCGATCTGAGATCGCAAGCCGAATGTTATGGTAACTGCCGCATACTTATGAAGAACTCTCTCCACAAGCATGCAAGATATCTCATCATGATATCAATGCATCACAGCAGAATAAAATTTAAATAATTATTATTCAACTTTAATTTAAATAACTAAATCAAATATCTTACATCCTATAAAGTTTCACTAAAATAAAATAATAAATCTAAGTTCAATGAAGTTGACAATGCTAAATCTCGTCTCTAAAAGTTCTGTCCCAATATTATTATCTACGCTCATAATTAATTATCTGAATCTAAAAAAATAAAAGAGAAGTAATGAGCTAGACAACCCAGTAAGTAATGATTACTTTAAATAGATTTCATCAGGCATTAAAGTAATAATTATTTATAAAAATAAGTATATAAAGTTTATCAATTTAAAATCAATTTTAATTATGTAATATAGTTCATACTGAATTTATTTTTTTAAAAAAATTTGAGTTTCTTTCAAGATTTCAATTTCTTTCATTCTTAAATTTTTTTCATCAACCATTAGCTATGATCATATTTTTCTGTGGTAAGGTCATAACATCGCGTATCATCTTGCGATGAGTTACGAATTATCTAACAGTAAAATCCTTCAAGACTGCTGGTCTCACTGGTGGTTTGTCGTTGGTCTTACTGGCAATATGTCACTGGTCTCGCTGGCGACATAAATCTTCAAAATAAATCAATTGCCAATGTATTTGCCCCTATTAGCGGGGTCCTTTACATAGTCGGTTGTCAGTTCATATCATTCTTGCATCAAAATTCTTTATAAATCATATCTCTTATTCTAGTTTGATAAAAAATATATAATCATGTGGTATCAAAATCAATCAATATAATACATAATGAAATCAATATGTTCAATCATGCTTCATCATAACATTTTAAATAAGATATTTTTATAACAAATATCATTCATCCAATTCCTACATCATTTTATAAATCATATCAAAAAATATAATATAATTTATCAATAAATCTAAAAAAAGTGAAGCATTACTTATCTCATACGTATTTCAATAAATCCACATAATTTAAAAAAAATTCCAAAATCTTTTGTTCATTGATCATATCACGATATCCCATGATCAATATCTACAACCCTATATACGATCAATTTTAATAATTAGAAAAGATATGAATAATTAAAAAAGATAGAATTGATGGATACCCGCATCCTATAGTCCAGATTGGTTCGATCATCTAATTTTATCTGATCAAAATTCAATTAGGACATAGATGGTCCAAAATTTTGCTATCATACCAAATCAAATTTTCAAAGTGATAGGATCGAGATTCCTTCATTGAGTTCATAAATTAAGTAGAGAGAGAAAGTCAGAGGAGAGAGAATTTATGAGGTACAATCCAAATTGATCAGATAATATAGTCCAACATCACAATTGGTCCAATCAAAATGATCTAATCAAGTCATGGTTAAATCAGTATACAAATAATTCAAATAAAATCATGGATGATCAAACTAGTGGTTCATGGTCTGATCAAGGTGTTGGCATACTACTCGATGACCATAGATCAGGATGCTTTCATTAAAATCATTCAAACTTATCATCACTCTTCTCATAATTCTAAAAAATCTTAGGAGAGAAAAAATTAGAGGGAGCAACTAGAGAGAGAAAGTAGAGAGAGAAAATAGAAAGAGAAAATTAGAGAGAAAGAGTGGAAAGAGAGAGGAGAGAGGGAAGAGAGAGAAATTTTTTTCTTCCTTTTCTTTCTTTTCTTTGTTCTTTTCTTTTCCTTTTCTTGTTTTCTTTTTTCTTCCTTTCTTATATATTTATTTTTTTCTTCCTTCTCTTATATATTTTTTTTTCACGATGAAACAGAGGACCGCATCCTCTGTTCCTCTCTTCCCATGGAACAAGCAGAATAGGGAACTCCTTGTTCCTGTCCCCGATGCCAAGGCAGGCCTCCTTCCCATCGGGAAGGCTCGTAGTCAGAGGAGCAGCGCAAGATCGGGACCGACGCCTCAGGTCCATCAACCGGTGACAGCAACCAGCGGCAAAAACCAAAATAAAAAGGGGAAAATAGTAAAATCTGAATTCAAAGTTTTCAAAAGATATTTTGGTTGCAATTTCAACAAAAATTCTGTCAAGATTCAAGCTTAAAACCCATAGAACTTTGAGGGAAATTGATTAAAGGAATTTACCTGCGCTTTGACTGGGATTGATCCGATTCTTGATAGCCAAACAAGGGTAAACTGCCAACAATCCAAGGAAAATAAGGGCAGCGAATTGATGATTTTTGGTGAGGAAAATGAGGGATTTAAGCCTTTTAATTGTCCTTTTAAGGGAGAGAATCTAAGTTTGATTTGGTCTCTTAATCCTAAAGGTTTTAGGATTTGAATCGATGAAGAATTCCTTCCGGAGTTCTTCCATGAGTCCCCTTCCACAGCAACGCACGTGCTGGTCCCTCTTTTTTTCTAAATTCATACGTGACCTGTTTGGGCCACTTCTCTTGGTGGTTGGGTCAAGTGGGTTGGTCTAATTGAGCTGGGTATTACAATCAACTAAGCTGAATGTTCATAGCGCACTTCATTAGCAGTCGTTGGCAACGCCGCAATTTGGACTTCCTCATCAGCATAAAGTAAAGGAAAACAAGCCACTCTAGGACTACATTAATCACTTCAACAAGGTGACCTTGGAAGTTTGGAATTTGGATCAATATGTGGCAATGATCGCATTGAAAGTTGGACTTCTTCAAACTACCTCCTCTTCTCCCTCAACTTAAACTATCCGAAGGACTTCAATGCAATACTGGAGCAGGCAGAGAGGTATGCTCAAGTTGAGGAAGCTTGGGATTAGCAAGAGGAGAACCTCAGTGGCCAATCACAACCAAATGTCGGGCAAGAAGGAAAAGGACTATCAATGAGTGCAGCATCGACGTGTGGAATAAAGGCCTTGTCGCTCTCAGACCCCACCTTGAAAAAATCGACCTAGATCCCCTACAGCACCATGTTGATCTAGAACTTTGCTATAGAGATTTCACTACTTCACTCCGCTCAACACCTCCTGAGCTCAGATACTGATGGAGATTGAATACCAAGAACAGCTCCCTCGATCGAGGAGGATGATTGCCCTGGCACGATCAAGAAATTTGAGGAAGTATTGTAGGTACCGTCGGGACCACAAACATGATACAAAAAAATGCTGGCAGCTCAAGGAAGAGATAGAAGTACTCATCTAATGTGGACATCTTTGATGCTATGTCGATGAACAATGTATCTCGGGGAACTTGTGCGGTGAGCCTCCGAGATAGGAAGACACCCATAGAGACCAACCAATAGCAGGAAAGATCCGTATGATCTCTGGGGGGCAACTCGACCATAGTACCTCTAAATCGAGCCGAGATGAAGAAAAAGAGCCAAAGAAGAGAAAGACTGGCAACGAAATCACCTTCTCTAAATCCGATCTGAAAGGAATAAAGTATCCACATGACAACCCTATAGTTGTGTCCTTAAATATTTTAATTATGATGTACACCAAGTCCTAGTTGATAATAGAAGTTTAGTAGATATTTATTTATGATGTATTTGTTCGTATGAATTTGAATTTTGAGCTACTGATGAAGAGGCACACATCTCTGATCGAATTCTTAGATAGTATGATCCCCGTAGAAGGAACAATCTCTCTCACTATGATAGCTGGACGAGCTCCAAGATAGGCTATCGTGGAAATAAACTACTTCTAGTAAAAAGTCTGTCAGTATACAATGTCATCTTATATCAGCTTGGATTGAATATTCTCTAAGCTATAGTGCCGACCTACCATTTGATGGTGAAATTTTTACCCCATACGGGGTCGGTGAGCTCCAGAGAAATTAGCAACTTATGAGGGAATGTTACATGGCAACCTTATATGGAGCATCACTAGTAAAGCAATCGACGGACGAGCTTGACATGCGAGATGAGTTGACTGAATAGAGAGGCCATCTGATGGAAGATCTCATCCCAATGCCAATCGATGAAGATCCAAGCAAAGTTGTCAAGATTGGCTCGAATCTATGTGAAGAGGATCCTCGGCACCTCACATCTTTCTTCAGGCCAATACAGACATATTTGCTTGGTCGGCTTCTGACGTGCTAGGCATCGACTCAGAGATCATAGTTCATCGGCTCAATGTGAATCCAAAGCATCACCCAATCAGACAAAGAAGTGCAGCTTTGCTCTTAAGCGACAAAAGCCATATAGGAAGAGGTGGACAAGCTTCTAAAGATAGGGTTCATTCAAGAAGTCTACTACCTAGAGTGGTTAGCCAATATTATCCTGATCAAAAAGGCTAATGGCAAGTGGCATGCATGCATCGACTATACAGACCTCAACAAAGCGTGTCCCAAAGATAGCTACCCTATATCTTGGATCAATCAATGGTGGATGTGACCATGGGGTATCAACTCTTATCTTTCATGGATGCATTCTTCAAATATAATTAGATTCGGATGGCTCCCAAAGATGAGGAGAAGATCTCATTTGTTACTGACCAAGATATTTTTGCTACAAGGTCATACCATTCGACTTAAAGAATGCAAGTGCGACGTATCAGTGGCTCGTCAACAAGATCTTCAAGGAGCAGATCGGCAGGAACATAAAAGTATACATGGATGATATTCTCATCAAAAATAAAGCTACTGAGCACCACATCATCGACCTCGAGGAAACGTTCACCATGCTACAACACTTTCAAATGAAGCTCAGCCCCAGTAAATGCATATTTAGCATCACCTCTGGCACATTTCTGGACTTCATGGTGTTGCAACGAGAAATTGAAGCAAATCCTGAGAAGATTCAAGCTCTTTAAGAGATGAGACCTCTAAGGATGATCCAAGAGGTATAGCACCTAACTGGGAGAATCGTGGCTCTGAACAGATTTCTCTCAATATCAATCGAAAAGAGTCTTCCCTTTTTCAAAGCTCTCAAACAAACGAAGAACTTTCTATGGTCAGATGAGTGCCAGGCTACATTTGATAAATTAAAGAGATACCTCGGCTTGCCTCTCCTTTTAAGCAAATCAAAGCCTAGAGAAGTACTATACTTATACCTTGCAGTTTCACCCTTGACGATCCGTTCAGTTCTTGTCCGGCAGGAGGCTAAAGTGCGAAAGCCAGTCTATTATGTCAGCCTTGTTCTCCATGATGCTGAGATAAGATATACGAGATTGGAGAAGGTGGTCTACACTCTCTTGATATCCTTCAAGAAGTTGCACCCGTATTTTCAAGCACATACAATTGCTGTCCTCACCGACCAGTCGATCAAGTCCATACTTTATCGACTTGATACTTCAAGGTTGCTAGCTATGTGGGCCATCAAGTTGGGAGAGTTTGACATAAAGTATCTACTGAGACCATCCATTAAAGCTCAGGCATTGACCAGTTTCATTTTGGAATGCACCATTCCAGACTTAGAATAGAACGATGGGGAGACAACTCCGATGACTGATGAATGCTGGGTTCTCCACATCGATGATTCTTCAAATACCATGGGTTTGGAGCTGGACTGATTTTAACTAGCTCAGATGGAGTGGTCATGGAGTATGCATTGCAATTCAAATTCTCCACCTTCAATAATGAAGCCGAGTACGAGGCACTGGTGATCGATCTGAGAATGGCAAAGAAATTGAGAGTCTGACATCTTAAAGTTCATAGCGACTCTCAGCTCATCATCAGTCAGGTTCAGAGAGAATATGAAGCACGAAAGCTGAATATGATAAAATATCTACAAAAATTTAGGCATCTTTCCTCTAATTTCACCACCATGAACATCCAACAGATATCGAGATCGAAAAACATACGAACTGACCTCTTATCCAAATTCACGATGCTTAGTATGACTGATCTAAAAGAAGCTCATACTTAGAACCCTTAAAAGTTCAGTATTGAGGAGTCCCCTATGATGTAGATAGATCCTGAGCCAAGCTGAATAGATCCAATCTTCTAATACTTACGAGATAGGATGTTGCCGGCCGACCGAGATGAAGCTAAGAGGTTGAGACATCTCGCACCTTCATACCTCATATACGATGGGAGGCTTCGGTGTCTCCATCCCTCGAAGGTAGAATATGCCTTATGAGAGGTTCACGAGAGAATTTGTGGCAATCACTTGGGTGACAAGACTTTTGCCCACAAGATGCTACGATAAGGATACTTCTGACCGACCATGTAGAAGGATGCTGCCGACCTAGTGAGCAAATGCGACTAGTGTCAGAGGAATTCAAACATCCAATGCCGACCTTCCACCCCTCTGACTCTAATCACCATGTCTTGACCCTTTGTCCAATGGGGATGGATATTCTTAGATCTTTCTCCATTACGGTGGTATAGAAAAAATTTTTGCTCATTGCAATCAACTACTTAACCAAATAAATAGAAGTAGAAGTGTTGGTGACTATCACTGAGGCCATAGTTCTTGACTTTATGTGGAAATCAATTATCTACTGATTCAGCTTGCCTCGAGCCATCATCATCGATTATGGGCATCAGTTCGATAATCTAAAATTCATATGGTTCTCCAAAGGGCTCGACATCTCCCACAGGTTGACTTCGGTAGCTCATCCCCAAAGCAATAGTGAAGCTAAGGTGATGAATAGAACCTTACTACAAGGACTAAAGGTACAACTAGGCTGAGCTAAGGAATTATGGGTTGAAGAACCATACCATGTGCTTTGGGCATATCCCACAACATAACGGGTTTCAATCAGAGAGACCCCTTCAAAGTGGCTTTCGGGACTGAGGCCGTTATGCCTCTTGAGATCAGCTTGCCCATGCTGCGAGTGAAGGAGTTCGATGAGGATAGCAACTCCATCGGACTGAGAGAGTACCAAGACATGCTGGAGGAAACCCGAGAGCGAGCATGGATTCGGATGGCCAACTACCAACAAAGAATGGCTCGGTCTTCAATTCATGAGTCAAAGAAAAAGTCTTCCTGCCTTAAGAACTAGTTCTTCACCGAGCTGAAGTTTTGCACTTGACTAAATGATCAAAGCTTACATCAAATTGGGAGGACCTGTACCATGTTGATGAAGTAATTCGATCGGGGTATATCATCTTCATCGGCTGGATGGAACTCCAATCCTCAAGACTTGAAACTCTGATAATTTGTGTATTTATCATCCCTAAGTTGTAATTTTGTTGAATTAAATAATAAAGAATAACTTTGTAGATCTACTTGTTTCCCCGAACCAATATGTGTCTCCAAATGGTCTCCAAGGGTCTCCAATGTGCACTCCTCATCTATGATGCATCTCCATATGAATCTTCAATGCATGCTCCTCGACCATGGTCGAGGAGTGGAATGCATCTCTATATGGATCTCCAACGCATGCTCTTCAGCCACGGTCGAGAAGTGGAACACGTCTCCATGGAATGTGTCTCCATACAGATCTCCAACGTGCACTCCTCGACCATGGCTGAGGAGCAGAGCCGGTCTCCAGGTGGTCTCCAATGTACGCTCCTCATCCATAGATGAGCTGAGTGAAGCACATCTATATGATCTCCTACAAGTTCCTCATCTTTCTACAAGCTAAATGATCCACCTAGAACAACCCGATCTTTACCTACCGAAGTGCGATAGGGGTCCATCCAGGAACGTCATCAATTTCTACCCTTCACCATCGGGAAGATGATCTAAAGGCAATGGATGCAATTCTAACTAAGGACTACCTATGGCTAGCTACGTCTAACTAAGGTTGGGTACCGAACTACACTATGTTTCAATAGCCAACTTCCACAACTTGACATCATGATATGCGAAGAAAGAAACTTCATTGAAGAAAAATTTCTTACAAGATTTTGGCTAGTCGGATACAAAATACCTTGGCCAATGCTGAGGTTCTCAAAAGGACCGACCAATGACCAAGCCCGGACATACCCGGGCAAAAGTACAAAAATTTTAAGGTCCCTCAGGAGCATGGAACTCACTGGCCTCACTAGGATTCGAGAGGACGATGACCATGGGAGGCTGAGCCGACGCCACATCCTTGACTGCCTGATCTTCTTGAATCAGGCTGAATAGATCTTTAACTTGTAGTCCTTCATCTCCGACCTCACCAACCTCCTCGTCATCTGACTCCAGGGGTCTTAAGTTGAGATCGAAAAAGTGGTTTCGAACCTTTTCCTTGAAGTCTGTGATCCCTGCAGATATGAGTTAGAGCCGAACTCCACCCTGATCTTATGGAATTCTTTCGAGGAGTGGAAGGCTTCGATCATAATGACTTTGGTGGCCTCCAGCTTTTCCTTCCATTTGTTATTTTTTGTGGACAATCGAGCTTCCGCATCGCTTCAAGCCTTGGTGAGCTCAGATTTAAGTCACTTTACCTCAGTAGTCAGCAACCTGTTCTCATCCTCAGCCTTTAGTCTCGAGAGTTGGACATGATCCGCCCTTCGAGTGGCTTGAGCGGCCTTCACCTCAACCTCCTTGGAGATTTATCAAGCTTCCCTGATCATTTCGGCAAAATGGTCCATGTGATGACCGAGCTAAAAAAATGGGGGGGAGAAAGAGAGAGATCAGCAAGATCGGAAGAGTCAAGAATCGATAGAAGATCATCCCTTACCTGAAGCAAGGAATCGTATGAGCCGCGGACTCAGATGACACTGCCTTTAGCATCAAAGGCCTCGACATCGGCAAGTAATATTATCAACTTGAGTAAAGATCGAGCAACCCGATAATCACCGATGCCCTTCCTACTATCTTGGATCTCGACGTTCGATGGGGCTCCCACCAGAGTAGGAATCTAAGCTGGTAGGTCAGTTAGGTGCGACGACATTCACACAAAAATTTGGAAAGTACCTGAACTCTGTTGTGACAACGAAGCTGAAGGTGGGGGACTACATCCCCTGGGATGGCGGACCTGAGGGGCTACACATCCCTCAGCGTCAAGGACTCCTTCCTTGGGAGAGCGCTACTGGGCCCTAAGGAAGTGCCAGCCGCAAGCTGGGCAAGGACAACCTCAGTTCAGCCACACTTAGGAGCTAGGGCTGTGCTTGCCTTCTTCCTTTTGGTGGCATGGTGAAGAGCTTCAATGTCCTCAAGCCTCATTTCTACATGAAAGATGAGGTTAGTTAAAATAAAGAAAGCCAAACTGAAGGAGATGCAAAAACACTTACTCGTAGAGTCGGTCAGACTTAACCTGACCTTGAACAAACACTCCTTGGTAAGGAGCTCGGACAATGGAGGGGGAGTGAGACTGAAGATTTATATCAATGTCTTCTCCTCGACATCTGATAGCATAGGAGTTCTGACCGTCGACCTATAAGATCGACCCTATGACGTATTGAAGTCCCAGGGTTGCTCAGTCGAGATAAAGAAAAATCACTCCTTCCAACTATGAATCGAGGAAGGAGCCCCTCGGAAGAGATATCATCCCTTTCGAAGAGAGGCATACCACCATCTGACCTCTACAGGATGCTCCTTCTAAGTGAAGCATGCTCTAAAGAGATGGGAGGTCAGTTCCACCCCGAGGAGAAGACAATGGATCAAGAAAGCTAAAATTTGATGTCATACGTTCGGTGCTATGCTATAGGCGCTTATTTAGTATATGTTAAGAAATTCTACAACTAATGGAAGGATAGCCAAAGCTGACCTTTAGTGATTCCTCATAAAGGCCTATCCGATCTTGATGCGGCAGAGCTATGCACTCCCTGGGAATGGTGACCTCTAGTCTAAATTGGGTCAGAATCTGGTACTTCAATCTAAGGATCTCCAAGTCCTCTGAGGTGAGGATGGAGTTCACCCTAAATAGACCAAAGTCTGGTACTTCACTTGCTTTGGGCCTATCCGAAGAACAGGCTATCTCGAACTCAAGATCCGCACCTCTCACATCATCACCCGAACTCAGGAGGATGGGGACGAACTCGACGTACTCATGGTAGCGATGATAGGGAATTGACCTATGGAAGTTATGTGGCCAAGCAAGACAAGGGATCAAGAGGGGCGATCGAAGCTCGACTTCAACCGAGAAACCAAGCAAAATCTCCAAGTGCCAGAGTTCCCCATCGAATAGCAAAAATAGTAAAATAAAGTTACAATGGCCCCTATTTATAGGGATCTTGGATGGCTCCGATCTATTGTCGACTTACCTCCCCCATCGATGATAGTAAAATGGTAGCCCATGATTGGTTAGAACATGGCTCTCACAGATCCGATGATTCAATGGTCCAGAATTGAAGATGGTTTGCCTTAGAAAATCGATCTTCGATACATGTCAATAGAAGATAGTTCAATGAAGTCAGCTCAACCTTGGATTGGTAATCTCTTCGCTCGATCTTGTACAAGTTCGACCTCGAGAGTGGGGGGCATCTGTTATAGATTTGTACCTCAGCTTCGACTGTAATATCCTCGGGGCTGATCGACCTATGGGAGATGGACTCCTATTAGATCATGGGTATACGACAGACATGAAGGTCACTGGATACAACCTATTGAGTTAGCAACAGTTTCTGATTCCTCGACCCTTACCCTGCTCACCTCGATCTTGGATGATCTATCATAGCTCATCCATGGTCGAGCCATGTTCTCTTTCGACATGGTCTGCCTCTCCTAAATTGAAAATGTCTAGATAGAGAAGAATTTTTTCATGATTGAGTCTCTTGCAAAAGGAATAACTTCTCCGAATCAATCTGCACACCAAATCTAGAAAGCTATCCAGACTCCAAGATGGATACGACTCTAACTCTTCCCTATAAATAAATGGCTCCAACCCTCAAAGTAAGTTTTCACTCCTCGCTCTCTCTCTCTCATTGTTCTCCATCTTCGGACTTGAGCATCGGAGGGTCTTCACCGGAGAATACCCCGATGAGGGCTTTTTGTAAGTATTCAAATAGAGCTCCAGTAAAGTCCCACCTCAGCCATCTCCACCTCGATGTCCAACCTCGGGGGGGAGAATTAGGAGCAACAGCACCCATGATCTCATCTCCATTCTCCTAAAACAACAAAATTTTGCCTATAAAATGAGAAAAACCATTATACTATGGATAACTAGTCTTATGATTCATGATCGACAAGAAATGAACTAGGGAACATGCCCTCAAAAATAATAAATAAGCAAAACAAAATTACAAGTTTCATTCCTGAGCATGGTTGATCAAGTGTGATATTGATGGTAATTGATGGATGGACATGAGTTCTTATAAGATAAATTTAATCAGATTTGTTTAAGATGCCGATCATGATAGTAAAGAGCAAACAAATATAGTGTGCTTATGGTGATGTTGTAGATGGCTGAGAGATGGTGGAACGTGGCAAATTGAGATGATCTTCCAACGTCTCATACACATGGCATTGATGAGGTCTCTATCATTGATAAATGCAACCACATGGTCGCCATCATCCTTCAACATGTCTCCTAGGCCTTGCTAGTGGAAGTGGAAACACCAAACACAGCGATCAATCGAGCATTCTTATCTAAAATAGAAAGAATCATTTCCAATTAGGTTCTTAGATCAAGTTAGGTTATCAGCTCAA
This sequence comes from Elaeis oleifera, assembly GCA_000441515.1. NCBI lineage: Eukaryota > Viridiplantae > Streptophyta > Magnoliopsida > Arecales > Arecaceae > Elaeis > Elaeis oleifera. The sequence continues at coordinate 52,559 of KE506080.1, forward strand.
GTCAAGCAGGATCTTGCTTTATGTTAGGTCGAGTCATGATCCAACAATCGATAGGCATAGATAAGAGGCTCTCTCTGGTGGGACCCTACTCACAAAATGCACTACCACCAACACATTGTGATGGCTGATGAATACTTAATTTAAGTCACTAAAGATACTAAATATTATAATAATTGATATTATTTATTGAAATTTGATGCTTTTTAGTCTATTTTACAAGTAATTGAGAGTTTGGGTTCATATGACTCAAATTAGACTCAAATTGGATCAGACTTGAGTGAACCAGGTAACCAGCTCCTATTCCAGTATGAACACGACTTAAAGATCAATGGAGGAGAATCAATATGAAGATCCAAGGATCTTTATTCATGCTCCACCTCTCTTTCATAAAACCCTAGCCTCCCACTCTATAAATAGAATCCCAAGGCCTCCATCTTCTTCAATCAAGCCAACCCTAAGTTCTCTTCAAGCTTCTCTCTTTCTCTCTCCCTCTTCTTCTTCTCCATAAGTCTAAGAGAGGTACTAACCCTAGCACGACACCATATTCCTCCACAAATCTCTTTTCCACATCCCATCAAATCTAGAAGAGATCCTAATCCTAATGCTGCTATCCTTTCTCTTCTACATACCCGCTTCCATCAATCTTCTTCCTTGGAGTTTCTAGATCAAGCCTTCCAGCCATCCTACCGCTGTCTGCATGGAGGAAGATGAAAGATTGAAGGAGACACATCCACCATCAGACGCAGCAAGAAGATCAACTTGGTTCAGTTGTCTTGTATCATAATTTTATTCTTTTCTTTATGTATGCTTCTTTATTTGATTAATAAAAATAATTTTATTATAATTTTCATGCTTCTTTCTTAATTTCTTACAATCTATTATTCTTTCTTTTATATTTTTAAAATAATCAACTAAGATCCTTGCAGATACGATCCCGACTCACCCTATCTACATAGTAGTGAGTAGGGTTAATTTTGGTGTGCTACGACATGCATCAAATTTTGACGCCATTGTCGGAGATCTTAGTGTGATTGTTTTGAAAAAAAATTTGTAAAATAATAAAAAATATTTTACTACTTTCTAGATTTTTATTTCTTACTTTAGATTACTTGACTACCTTATATGCTTTACTGCTTTATATTTCTAGTTGATTATTTTCTTCTCTTATACTCTTGCTTTCCATACTTTACTTTACTGATTAGTAGTTTGCCTTTTATTGTTAGTCAATTTATTTTAATTTCTTAATTACCTTCTATTTATTTTATATTGCTTTTCGTATATGGTAGATTTACTATTTTATATCTAGATTTTTTTATTTGCATGTATAAAATTTTTTTACTTTCTATAGCTTGGTGATCTACTGCTTTCTATAGGTTAGAATAATTTACTGTTTATATAATTAGTAATTTTCTGCTTCCTAAGTAGATTAGATTCTTTATCTTTTATTTAGATTACATAGTTACCTTTTATTTTTAACTGTGAGATTACTTTATTTGCATAGTGAGTAATTACCTTATTTATTATTGCCCATTATTCCTAGTGATTTATTACTTTCTATAGCTTATAATAATTTATTATCCTAAAAGTAGATTTGATTTGTTGCTTTATTTATAGACTATCTACTTGCCTTTTAATCTTAGCATTATTTACTTTCTATTTAATTAGATTTACTAGATCTTTTCATACCTAATTAACCTAATTTAAAACTTACCTTTTACTCCTTCTTGCTTAAACATAACATAATATAAAAGAATACAAAGATACCACATAACACTTGACTAATATAAATAAACCAATTAAATCTTAAAAGCTACTTAATATGTTTGGACACTTTTTCTTTTTACATTGCATATTTCCATAAAAAATCTTAAGGGCAAAATCCTAATCAACATAAGGTAGATATTTCATCACCCTTTTTTGGCCCACAAACCACCATCTTGTAATCGTATTGACCTAAATCTCTAATTTAAAATCGATTAGACATTGACCCCTAAGGATCCTCGAGCTTAGTAGGACAAGAAATCCTAAAAATTGGATCAGATTCAGGTTAGTCAGTTTAACTGGTGTCTAGGAAAGTAGTTCAGAGATTACGTCCTGAAAGAAGGTGGTTCATTAATTGATTCCGTTCGCTTACCTTGCCAACGTAGTTAGTGTCTAAGAAAAGCAACGGGGGGACCCCCACTAACCTTACACTTATCTGATCAGTTGAGCGGTTAGTCTGCTACTTGGAGTGCTTGAAGATAACCTTGACAGTTAGGAGCTGTTTAGATCTAGGGTAACCCATAGATAGGATTGATTGAACTACTTGATTGTTAACTAAAATATCAAATCTAATTAATTCTTCTCTATCTTCTTAGCATTAGAACTCCTTAGGATCTCTTCTTTAGAACTCTTTCCACCTCCTTTCCTCTTCTCCTCTTTTAAAAAGAAAAAAATTATTAAAATTAAAACTCGATGAGATCTTTTGGGTGCATGCTAGGACGTCGATCATTACAACCTGATTTACACCCATTAGACCTAGAGCTAGAAAGAACGATTGGAATAACCAATC
>KE506080.1:170306-180635 GCA_000441515.1 Elaeis oleifera
CAATAGGATTTGATCCAATCAAAACCTATATAAATAATTGAATCCTATTCAATATAGGTTTAATTTATTTTTCTGAGATCAATTGGAGCAAGCTCTATTATACAATAGGGCTGCATCCAATCAATCCAAAGTCTTTATAAAATAATTGAATCATATTCATGCATCTCTGAGATCAATTGGAACAAGCCCTATTATAATAGAGATGCATCCAATCAATCCAAAATCAATCTAATTGAATCCAATTCAATTAGATCTAATCCAATCTCCATTGCTCAATCAAATTGAGTCAATTATTAATCACATTATCAATTGCTTGTTCTTCTAATTTACTAACCATTAGTAAATATTTATTGCAACCTTTGCATGGGATTAATCATCAATCAAATTGATAATTAAACCCTCCAACAATTCATAATCATCGATCAGCCATTTGATCAAACAGATACTTCTATGTGTGTGACCCCATAGGTTCGAACCTAATCGGTAGCATAAGAATGATTCCTGTACTAATCGATGTAACTATCTAGCAATAGGATCCGATGTCCGGATAGGCTGAATATATGCCCAACAACACTCTAGAACCCATGTGGATATAGTTACCGTATAATTCATCCCTTTGACACTCGATGCTCAAAGATGACTTTGGATTAAACTATCAACTCAGGATGAGTGATCCATATTGTGTCTCAACCTCAAAAATTCTGTGACTCCTCACTTGGATTGCTTTAGCCAAAATTTTGCTAAATTGAAATACAATGATGCATCATCTTCAATTTTACTTGGACGGTCAATCCCATCTTGACTCGCACTCAGACTTTACAAGTACTTGATTGTACCCAAAAATCTTTCATCACTGAATTAAAATTCAAAAAGTCCAGCACCAAAGCACAGTGAGTTGCTTGCAAGTCATCGAGGCAGCTTCAGATTCGAGGGACACATATACCCATATCCTATCAAAGCAATCCCTGACAACAGAGTGCTCTAGAAGTGATCACGCTCAGTGAAATATACTTCTATAAATCACCCATATGCCATACCCATGTCACCACATATCTTGGTTAAGAAGACAACCAACTAATATGGTATACAATGATCTATACTCGATACAATTATCATCCTTGTGATAATTGTATCATTTGATCGTGAGCGGGATTTAAGAACCATATGATAAATCCTTCTTTATCATTTTGGAAGTAGTTCTAAGGACTTCATCATAACATATGAGTTCTATTTTAGAAGATGTATTTCTTATGATGAATCTGCCAGATAATATTTATCATTTTATAATTCGTATACTTATATGGAATACAATCATCTACAACCTAGATGATTGACTTTAGGACATATTTTCCAACATTATCTCTCATGATTATTAAGAGCTTCATAGCAAAAGATTTTAGAGGATCTATTCTTGATATCGAAATGGCCTTTGGATATCTTTCCTCTGTAGAATAATAGTTTACCAAATCAAATAAAGCCTTAGCTGGTATCCTAATGAACAAGTTAACCTCTATGAAATATGGTGGAGTTTCTGAGTGTGAAAGCACATTATGAAAATACATGATATAGCTGAAAAATTGAATGATCTGTGAATGATAGTATTTAAAAACTTTCTTATCCAATTTATTCTAAATTCTCTTTCATTTTAATTTATCTAATTTAAAATTTACTATAACACACACAAAGAATCATGGTCAATAAATGAACTCATCTCCTAATGTGTGTAAGAGGAAGAGAGATTGAAACAAGAAGAAGTCCCAGTTGTTCACGTAGTTTCAGAGGAGCATCCTAAAAGAAAGAAAGTGAAGAAAGAAAATAAAGGATCGACCAATCCACCAAAGAAAAGTTCTCATAAATTGAAATATTTCTTCTATAATAAGGAGGGACATATCAAGAAGGATAGTGAAAAAAGAAGAAAATGGTTTGAAAAGAAGGGTATTTCAAAACTAATTTTATTGATGTTTCTTCTAATACCTGGTGCATTGATTCAGATATTGTAATTCATATTTCTAATTTATTATAAAAATTTCTTTCAAGCCAGAAGTCAAATGACAGAGAGTGGTGGATCTTTATGGAGAATCGGATGAAGTCTAAGGTTATTCAGTCGGGACCTATAGACTTATTACAGACACCAAATTCTAATTAGATCTACATGATGTTGGGTTTCGACAGTGTAGTGGAATATACTTTTCAAAAATTTTATATGCATTCAACTATTGAGAATAAATTTTAACAATTAAAACATGACTACCGGAACACAAACCCTAGGAACTCCTTGATGATTACAAACAAATAATTTTAGCATGCATATTAATGAGGGATTAAAAGTCATATACCAAATATGAAGATGAAGATCTGGTAATAGAAAGATCTCCACAAGGCTCTAAAGTGGAAGCCCTCCAATGGTGATCCACACGGGATAGATCAGGATCCTTCCCAATTTGACATAGTGCTGCAGCCTTCTTCATAAGTTCACTGCCAATCTTCCTTCTCAAGAATGGATTGCACCACTGCTAGTATATCTTCGAAACCTTACTAAGAACCATTCCTTATAAGAACTCACCACCCAAAATTGGTTTGGAACTCCAACACTTGGAAATCCAACCCCTAGGACAAGCTACCCTTGCTTTTCATTTCTCTCTTACCTTCCTTTCTATTTTATTTCTCTCTTTTCCTCATCTTTTCTTTGAATTTTTCTATCTTTCTTCCTCATTCTCATGCCCAACAACCAGAGATAAAACCCTTGCTTTATCACATAAGAGACGTCCCTTTTATAAGATATAAAAGGGCACCTCCAAGGGACACCAACTATTGGCGTCACTTGGTTTTCTCCAGTGAATTAATTCCTTATAAAGGAGTTTGTTTGGTATTTAACTAGAAGAAGGACTCTCCTCTGTGCACACCTCCCAAGGCACCATCTAATGCCTCCACCCTTAGGAAATGGCATTGAATAAATAGGAAAAATGGAAGGTTGGTAAGAGTTTAATATGAGAAGGACTCTTCCTTTCTCATCGCACAAAAATGGGCATCCCAATTAATATTTGGCAAGTAAGTTCCTTCATAGAGAAAGACTCTTCCTTCTCTTCTATATCCATACATCCCAAGGCACCATCTGATGGCATGAGAAACAAAAAATGCATAGAAAGATAAGAAGAAAATTAAGAGGAGTAATCCAAAAGGACTCCTTCTTAATGCCAAAATAAATGGGGCGTGGCATTAAATTCTTGCATATGGTTTGGCGTGAAGATAGTTGACTTCACATGGAACACTTTCATAAAAATCAAATAAGCCACCTAATAACTTGTAGGTTCAAACCTAATCCCATTAGATCAAGGCATCAAGTTTAGGGTTGGCACAAATACCTTTGCACCAAACTCAATTGAAAACTTGGGTTAATTCATGTGCTAGCAATTTAATTAACCTATAGGATTTACAATAAATCTAAAAGATTAGATCAAGATCAAATCTCAATTATGTGTGATCCATTGGGTTCCATATCTATCTAGCAGTGGACTTAGACTCATGACCTAATCCGATTAGGTCAGCCCAAAGATATCAATTAATCAGAATATTTTTTATTAATTTTAATTAATTTTTTAATTCTTATAAATCTATAAGTCAAGATTGACATCTAGCAACATGTCATGACTATCCAGAAGACATGAAATTTGATGAAAATACCAAAATTATCTTTCTGTGGTGAGTTACCATACAATTCAATCCTTCGATCACACAACATTCCAAATAGATCATGGGCATGAAAATATGTTAAGCCCAAATACCTATCCATATGTATCTCGATCTGATGATGATGACTTGATTGATGAATCAGTAAAAATTTTTTACTGTTCATCCCTGCTCTGATCAGAGACTCTCAGAATCATCATCCTATGAGATCACATAGGATGTTCTTTCCTCCTACAAGGAGTGATCGATTCCATATTGACCACTCATAATCTCCATGCATACTTCATCAAATCCAGAATATCCCACACACATCTCAAAGTGGCATGCTAGAGAATAAACCAAAGTAAAGATCCATATGCATAAGGTACCATGGTGATCTTAGATCAAAGGATCACTTACACCACTCCTACTAGAGAATCATCTGTCGACATGCTGTGAGGCTCTATCAGATATTTTTTTATGGATCAGTTCAGTGAACTCATTTTCTAATGAGTACCTACATTTCTGTATTAGTATCACTACATAAGTGATTATGAGATCAATCACCCTTTCCATCGAGCATACATAGGATGTACTAGTCTTACCGGTATCATCGATCTCTAACTCGATGATCCAACGACTGAGAATATTTTAGATTGAAACTATCAAAATTTTAGATCTTACTGACATGATCTCATCATGGCCCTAAAATTATTATCCTAATCTATGAGATTTATCATATTCAATATGATATAGCAAATGATAAAACACAATACCTCATAAATAAAATAACCAATGTCATACAAATGAGTAAAAAATAACACAAAACAGTTTCATCGCATCATCCATGCAATTAGCTTGTAAGGCACTATTCTTTCAATCTTCCACTTACACTAAAGTCAATCACCCCAGTACCTGATGCCCATGCAATCAACATAATGAACACACTGCTGCTATGTAAAGGATTAGTGAACTGGTCCATTATACTGTTCTTTATATCAACTCATTATATGATCTAATCATGAATGAGGTGAAAGTGCCATAGGATGTGCATGGGTTCCTGGTGAGACCACACCTAACACAGTGATGAACCCTTACATCAGGTGACTTTCCTTAGCATTCTTTACTAACGGTAATTAACTGAGTCAAACACAGTTTGCTGTTTAGAACTCTTCCAATTTACTGCTTCTCTAGTACTTCTCAAGTACTTTGAGAATGCTTTTCATAGTTTTTCAAATGATCCTATCATGGATCTACCTGAAATCAATTTTTATGCACAAGGAATAAACCAAATCAGGCTTGGTACATTGAATATATGGGTAAGTAAGCTCTTTTACACCCATTCATGTTGAACTCCTTCAATATAAAATCTATGTACCTAGATTGGGACAAGCCTAGCATCCACTTAGAGGTATCTCTATAGATACAAAGTATATTGGATGCTTTATCCGAGTCTTTTCAAAGAAAACTTCTATGATAAGCATGTCTTTGACCGACTGCAACATCGGAACAACCTTTCCAATATATTGTATGTCATCCACAAACAAAATCAAGAAGTTAGTGGGACTCCCACTTATCTTTTACACACACACGGTTCATCCATATTTGATAAAGTCAAATATTTGACTATCTCATCAAAAATAGAAATACTAACTCTTCGATGCCTGCTTTAATCCATAATAGATTTCCCTCCTACTAGAGACAAACTCTCTAGATGGTGTGTGGCTATAGTAAGCAACATCTGGATGGACATTCTTGTTAGCAATCTATTGGGTCATATCCATAGGTGCTTCAACCAAAGTCCACACTTGGTTGATGTACAGGGAGTCTATTTCGAATTTAATGGCTTCAAGCCATCTATCAGAGTCTCTACTATTGACTGTTTCAAATAGGTTAAGGAATATCATTCTCAATGATGTGTGGCATATTATTATTCTCAATGACAAACTCATATCTGAGTGGTACATTACACACTCTGATTGACCTTCGAAGAGGAGGTGTGTGTTATGGTTGTACCTCATCAGTGGGTACATCTGATCGAGGATCAACTTGTGGATACTCCACAAGTTATGGTGGGATAGTTCATAGGTCTTGAACTTTTCAAGTTCAATTATCCTTCCACTATCCCCTTCTTGGATAAATTTTTTTTCAAAAAGTGGTATACCTACTAACAAAACACCTTTTGTCCAGTAGAGTAGTAGAAATAGTATCACATACTACTCTTAGGATAACTTATAAACCTATACTAATCTGATCTAGCATAAAACTCATGTACATCAACTCTTTTCACATAAGCTGGGCAACCTACCTTTTTCTTTTTCTTTTTCATATCTCATATGGAGTGCTAGTCATAAATTATGACGGTATCTAATTCAGAACACATGCAGAAATTTCTAAGGTATATCCCTAGAATGAGATAACAAAGTCTATGAAGCATATTAAGGAACACACCATATCTCATATCGAATGTCCATCTCTAAGTTGCGATATTATTAGCCTTCGAATATCAATATGTATAAGGCCTAATAGCTCATCCACCTTTTTTATGTCCAATAAATGGGATCTTGGTCATTTTACCTATGAGATAAGATTTACAAGTTCTATATGATTCAAAAATCATACAGATTAAAGAACTCTTCTTTATATTACTTGTTAATCTTTGACTCACAAAAATAGCCAAGTAAGCAATGCCAAAGATATGTGACCATCATATATTCTTTTCTTATTCTCATCAATATGAAGAACAACATCATTGAGTGATAGAAATATGAGACTATTATCATAAATCCATAGTCATAAAATTTATCAGAAGGAGAGCAACTTTTGCTCTTTACATTAATTTCAAAATCATACTATAATAATAAAAAATTAAATAATATTTTGATAAATTTAGGTATATAATAATAGTCTATTAGTTTTAAACTTTGCTAGAAGGTTTCACGTATAAGTAGGTTCCTTCAGCCATAGCTTGGATAGACTATCCACCAGCGACAAAAGGCATGAAGTCACCTCTCTTCAGCTTTATAGGCCCAGCAATGCTTTGCATAAGTGGGATCTATATGAAGTATCATATACCCAAAAATCTAAAGCTAAAGCACTCAGTGATAAATTAGTTTGCATCATATACAACCATTAGCAGATGCAACTTTTACATCCTGTTTCTGCTTCACATTTGCAAGACAACTCTTACAATTTTTTTTTAATACTCATCATTTCTATAATAAAAATAGATATCCATGGTGAAAATATTCTTCGCCTTCTTCTCCAGGGAGATGCTAAAGAAGAATCCAAGAGAGTTAGCAGGATCAAATCCTAGATTAACTCACCATCCATGATAGGAACCTGATTGACTTAATCATATGATTAAGTTAATCATGATACACTTGACAGTCATACTGTCACCCCGTCATATCTCATATGTAATTTTTTCTTCTTTATAGTATCATCTCTGATCGAATTGAAATTAAGAGAATGGGGGACTATCTCTAAAGTAAGAACTATTCTCAAGTTCTTCAACCAGTCCATGAAATTTGATCAATTTTAAAAAGACATCAAATATACCATGCAGTGATAGCGAAGATGCAGATAAATATATAAGAACATAAAAGAACTACTCATGATGAGATGCACAATTTAGATGAGATCTTTTATCTAATTGTGTCTCCCACTATTTTAGCAAATTTTATAGCTCTCAAATATGAAAATAAGAAAACCTATCAACAAGTTTTTTAGTGGGGTTGAGATCCCAATTCCTCATAAAAAATCTTATGGATAGCACAACAAGCTCCTATGAGTTCAAGGATAAATAATTCTTTACTAATTACGTCTCATATAACTCTCAACATAACTTTTATCTTTAAAATACTTATAGCCTTGTGGATAGCACAACAAACTATAGTATTTTAATTGAGTCATACCCTTCAATTTTATATGGTCATATCTGAATAATACTATCCTTATGGATAGCACAACAAGACAACACTACCAAAATGTGTCATAAGCATCACTAAGTCAATATCATATCAATTTTATAGCCAGCCTTATGGATCACACAATAAACTCACTACAATTTTTGACATACTCTATTGACTTAATATGAGCTAAATACCATTAGCATCATTATGCATCAAGACAATATCACATCAATCCCCACAGTAAACCTTGTGGATAGCATAACAAATCTACTATGATTCTTAACATAATACTGACTTGGCATGAAGGAAGGTATGGGTAGTATTCTTAACATTTCACCATTATGACTAAATATAATTTAAATGAGGGACTTAGGTCTCATGCACATCTAAAATATATACAAATGTATCATATACAATTTTAATTCTAACTACCAACATGTAAGAGCATATAAAGAAATCAAATAGTTATAGACTTTTGAATAAATTCATCTAAGCCACAGGATGGTATATGGGGTCAAACCCTAAGTGCATCATAGATTGAACCATCTCATGGTCAATCTTAGTACACCTCTGCTCTCCAAACGTCTAGTAGTCTAGTCTTCATCTCCATGAAGCCTTTCATAAATGCTCCACCTTTATCAAAAAATAGAAAAAATAATTTCTATCTATTTTTAATAAAAAAAATTATAATTTATATCAATATATAAAAGTCTCAATCAATAGTTGAGAGAACATACAAAAAAAGGTACAGCCAAAAATATAATGCATCAGGGGCACTCAGCTCCTATTGCAACTATTACAGATACATCTACATAATCAGCCAACATGGAAGCATTCATGTGTAAATCCATCACATAGATGTATCCTAGTCCATAACCACTTATCATGCATTTTATAATAATTATAAAATACGATAATAAGCTTCTCTTGTTATTCTAATTGTGATATCATTTATGAATATGTCAATAGAGATATTTAAATATATAGGCATAAAATCCATCTAGGATTTTTGATTCGGGTTCAACTCTTGACCCAATATAATTTTAAATCAATCATTTGTCATCCCTTTGAGTTGAATGGATCAATTCTTAGATTGACCCTAATCCAATTAGGTTAGCTAAGATTCGGTCAACCATGACTTAAGTCCTAATCAAATTAGGTCAATGACAATTTGATCAATCTAAATTAAACATAATTTCTAATCAAATTAGAACTATGAATTTGATTTAATCTACAATCATAAATTCTAATCATATTAGATCAATATATTATAATTAAAACAAATCCATCGGTAAAAATCCTAATCAATGCATCTCTTCCATGATCAAACTTTTTCGGCCCTACACATACCTAGGGCAATAATCATAATGGAAGACCCAAAATGACGAATGCCCAATTCCATGGTGGCCAACACTTGGATCTTGGGTGAATGCAACATATGCAAGAACCCTAAGTCTTGGTAATGTACATCCAATGTATCATTCCAAGGCTTCGCGCATCGCATGCACTGGATTAACAATTCCATAGAAAATCATATCATAGGATCTAACTTAAATTTATCTCACAAGTCTAAAGACCATGAAATCTCATACCCAAGTTTGATCATGGACTGATAACATTTATCCTTAACAAAAGATGCATCAAAAATATCAATTAAATATCATTCAGAAATCTGATTTTGATATAAAATGAACTGGATCTAATCCATATCACAATAACAATATGAGGTTTGATTGAATCAATCAAGAGTGGCTCTGATACCACTATTGGATTCCAGCAGTGCAATGGAATATATTTTTCAAAAATTGTACATGCATTCAATTATTGAGAATGAGTTTTAGCAATTAAAACATGACTACTGGAACATAAATCCTAGGAACTCCTTGATGATTACAAACAAACAATTCTAGCATGCATATTAATGAGGGATTAGAAGTCATATACCAAACATGAAGATGAAGATCTAGTAATAGAAAGATCTCTACAAGGTTCTAAAGTAGAAGCTCTCCAACGGTGATCCACACGGGATAGATCAGGATCCTTTCTAATTTGACATAGTGCTGCAGCCATTTTCATAAGTTCACTGCCAATCATCCTTCTTAAGAACAGATTGTACCACTGCTAGCATACCTTCGAAACCTCTACTAGGACCACACTAGGAACCATTCTTTACAAGAACTCACCATCCAAAATCAATTTGGAACTCCAACACTTGGAAAATCCAACCCCTAGGACAAGCAACCCTTGCTTTCCATTTCTCTTTACCTTCCTTTCTATTTTTCTTTCTCTCTTTTCTTTATCTTTTTTTTGAATTTTTCTATCTTTCTTTCTCATTCTCATGCCCAACAACCAGAGATAAAACCCTTGCTTTATCACATAAGAGATATCCCTTTATAAGATATAAAAGGGCACCAACATGGGACACCAACTATGGGCATCACTTGATTTTTCTCTGATGAATTAATTCCTAATAAAAGAGTTTGAGAGGTATTTAACTAGCAGAAGGACTCTCCTCTATACACACTGCTCAAGGCACCATCTGATGCCGCCACCCTTAGGAAATAGTGCGGAATAAATAGGAAAATGGAAGGTTGGTAAGAGTTTAATATGAGAAGGACTCTTTCTTTCTCATCGCACAAAAAATGGGCATCCCAATTAATATTTAGCATGTAAGTTCCTTTACAGAGAGAGACTCTTCCTTCTCTTCTGTATCAACACATTGTTAGATGTGTGCCCTAGATGCCAGATT
>KE506080.1:191428-205528 GCA_000441515.1 Elaeis oleifera
TGGTAAAAAAAGCTAATTTTTCCTTCACACATCCCAAGGCACCATCTGATGGCACAAGAAACAAAAAATGTATGGAAAGATAAGAAGGAAATTAAGCAGAGTAATCCAAAAGGACTCGTTCTTAACGCCAAAATAAATGGGGCATGGCATTAAATTCTTGCATGTGGTTTGGCATGGAGGTAGTTAACTTCACATGGAACACTTTCATAAAAATTAAATAAGCCACCTAATAATTTGTAGGTTCAAACATAATCCCATTAGGTCAAGGCATTAAGCTTAGGGTTAGCACAAACACCTTTGCACAAAATTCAATTGGAAACTTAGATTAATTCATATGCTAGTAATTTAATTAACCCATAAGATTTATAATAAATCCAAATAGATTAGACCAAAATCAAATTCTAATTATGTGTGACCCATTGGATTCTATATCTTGCCAGCAGTGGACTCAGACTCATGACCTAATTCGATTATGTCAGCCCAAAGGCATCAATTAATCAGAATACTTTCTAATTAACTTTTGAATTAAACTTCTTTAATTCTTGCAAGTCCACTAATCAAGATTGACGTCTAGCAACGTATCATGACTATCCAAAAGATATAAAATTTAATAAAAATATCAAAATTATCTTTCTGTGGTGAGTTACCATGCAATTCAATCTTTTGATCACACAACATCCCAGACAGATCATGAGTATGAAAATATGTCAAGCTCAAATATCTATCCATATGTATCTCAATCTGATGATGATGATTCGATTGATGAACTAGTAAAAATTTTTTCTATTGTTCATCCCTGCTCTGATCAGAGACGCTCAGAGTCATCATCCTATGAGATTACATAGGATGTTCTCTCCTCCTACAAAGAATGACCGATTCTATATTGACTACTCACAACCTTCATGCGTACTTCACTAAACCTAGAATATCTCATACACATCTCAAAGTGGCATGCTAGAGAATAAATCAAAGTAAGAATTTATATACATAAGGTCTATGGTGATCTCGGATCAAAAGATCATTTGTACCGCTCCCACTAAAGAATCATCTATCGATATGCTGTAAGACGTCATCAGATATTTTTCTATGGATCAGTTCAGTAAACTCATTCTCTAATGAGTACCTATATCCTTGTACTAGTGTCACCACACAAGTGATTGTAAGATCAATCACCCTCTCCATCAAGCATATAAAGGATGTACTCGTCTTACCAGTATCATCGATTTTTAACTCAATGATCCAACAACTGAAAATATTTTAGATTGGGGCTATCAAGATTTTAGGTCTCACTAGCATGATCTTATTATGGCCTTAAAATCATTATCCTAATCTATGAGGTTTGTCATAATCATAAAATATAATATAGTAAATGATAAAATATAATATCTCATAAATAAAATAACTAATATCATGTAAATGAGCAAAAATAATACAAAAAAATTTCATCGTATCACCCATACGATTGGCTTGTAGGGTACTATTCTTTCACATAATGTCTTTTACGTTCCTTTAATATCTAGGAATTTAGTTTCTTTATCAAAGCTTGATTTAGAAGGTATTTCATTTGCTTTTGTGAATTCAATTTAAATTAATAAAAATTTATTTATTGGTACTGAACATTATACAATGGATTATATAAATAAATTTAAATTTTTTTGAACAATTTTTACTTGTTTTGAATGTCACTGTTGGAATGAAACATGGTATTATAAATGAAAGTTCTTCAATATTATGGCATAGGTGATTAGGTCACATATCAAAAGAAAGGATGACTAGATTTATTAAGAAAGTATTTTATTGAATCTAGATTTTAATGATTTTGGTATGTACATCGATTGCATTAAAAAAAATAAATTAAAAATTATAAAAGGCATGCCACTAGAAGTGAAGAACTCTTAGAATTGATATATACTGATATTTGTGGCTTTTTTTCACCTTGTTTTGGAGGGCAAAGGTATTTCATCAGGTTTATTGATGATTTCTCACGTTATGGTTATACGTTCCTATTACATGAAATGTTTGAAGCTTTGGAAGCCTTTAAAGTGTACAAAGCTGATGTAGAAAATCAATTGGATAGAAAAGTTAAGGTTGTGAGATCTGATAGGGGTGGTGAATACTACGGTAGATATGATAAATTTGATTGTAATCCTAGATCTTTTACCAAATTTCTTGAATAGCATGGTATTATAGCACAGTATACTATACCAAAAAATCTTCAATAAAATGGTGTGATTGAAAGGCATAATCGTATCTTAATGGACATGGTTAGGAGTATGATTAGTAATTCCTCATTACCCTTGAATTTATGGAGAGAAGTCTTAAAAATCATTGCATATATCCTAAATCGGATATCTAGTAAGGTCATTTTTAAAACTCCTTTTGAGTTATGAATGGATAGGAAACCAAGTTTAGTGTATTTACATGTTTGAGGTTATCATGTAGAAGCTCAATTATATAACCCATAAGAAAGAATTAGATCCATAACTATTAGTTATTATTTATAGGATTATCAGAAAGGGCAAAAATTTTAGATTTACTATCCATCGCACACCATTAGAATTATTAAAACTGGAACTACTAAGTTCATTGATGATGGTGAAAACAGTGGGAGTGGTGAATCGCATAATGCAGTATTAGAGAAAATGAGACAATCTTTTTCTATTATAGTAACACCTAGAGATATTCCACAAACTTATTCAATCTGAGATTGTGGAACATCAATATGTGGTTGATATATCACTTTTCGAACAGACTGTCAATAAACCTGACCGATTGAAAATAATCATAATTATGATACTGAATCTGAAATATTATGGAGATCTACTAGAATTAGAAGATTAGCCATTCTAGAGGATTATATTGTTTACCTACAAGAATGTGATTATAATATTGAGATAAAGAATGATCCAGTCTTATTTAAGGATGCCATGAATACCGATGATTCTGAACTTTAGTTAGATGCCATGAAAGATGAGATGGAATCCATGATTAAAAATTAAATCTGAAAACTTATCGAATTGCCTGAAGGATTTAAACCTGTAGGTTGTAAATAGATTTTTAAAACCAAATAAGACTCCAAAGGTAATATAGAAAGATATAAGGCTAGATTTGTAATAAAGGAGTTTACTCAAAAAGAGGACATCGATTATCATGAAATATTTTTTCTGTTTCTGAAAAAAATTCATTCAGAATCATTATAGCATTAATAGCTTATTTTGATTTAGAGCTACATCAAATGGATGTCAAGACTGCATTCTTGAATAAGGATTTAAAGGAAGAAGTGTATATAGAACATCCTGAAAGATTTTCAGTATAAAAAAATAAAGACTGATATATAAATTAAAAAATCTATATATAGTCTTAAATAAACTTTCAGACAATGGTACTTAAAGTTTAATCATATCATTATTTTCTTTGAATTTAAGAAAAATATTGCTAATCAATGTATATATCTGAAGATGAATGAGAGTAAGTTTATATTTTGGTTCTATATATGAATAATATTTTACTAGCCAGCAGTGATTTGGATCACTTGCATTAAACTAAATTTTTTTTCTAAATATTTGTCATAAAAGATATAAAAGATGCTTCTTATATTCTTAGTATAGAAATTCATCGTGATAGGAGTAAGAAGTTGCTTGGTTTATCTCAGAGGATCTATATTATTAAGATTCTAAAAAGGTTTAGAATATCAAGCTGCTTGTCAAGTAAAGTGTCAATTGTTAAGAATGATAAATTTAGTTAATTTCAATATCCCAAAATAAGATTAAGAGAAATCAGATTAAGGATATATCTTATGCATCTGCAGTGGGTAGTCTGATGTATGCTCAAGTATATACTTATTTTGATATTAAGTTTGCTTTGAGAATACTTGGTAGATATCAGAGTGATCCCAGTGTAGACTATTAGAAAGCTGCCAAGAAGATGATGCACTATCTTCAACAGAGTAAGGACTACATGCTCACTTATAGGATGACTAATCAGTTAGAGACTATTCATATACAGATTATGCTGGTTGCCTCGATAGTAGGAAGTGCACAATAGGTTATATTTTTCTGTTGGCTGGTAGAGCAATTTCATGGAGGAGCGCAAAACAGCGCATTGTTGCCTGCTCTACTATGTAAACTGAATATATAAGCTGCTACGAGGCTTCCTCACATATTTATGGTTAAAAAATTTATCTCAGGGCTCGGAGTTATGGATTCTATTTTTAAGCCGCTAAGAATTTATTGTGATAATTCTATTGCTGTTTTTTTCTCTAATAGTAGCAAAATGATCAATACAAACAAACGCATTGATGTTAAGTATCTTGCTGTAAATGAGAGAAATAGTAGTCATTAGGTGTCTATTAATTTTATTGGTACTGCTTATATGATAGCTGATCCTTTAACTAAAAATTTAGTGTCTAAAGTTTTCAAAGAGCATATAAAAATTATGGGTATTTATCATTAGGATGTTTAATTTATAATAGACACTTATTTTGAGATCTCTTAATAGTTTAATGACTGCTATTACTTCTGTTTAATTATTATTTGTATATATTATAGTTGACTTTTGTCAAAATTAAAGTAAACAAAAGTGTCATTCATATGACATAACAGAAGGATCATTATCATAGGTATTATAATTTTTAATAGCCTATGTACTTTAGTATATAAGATTGAGTTAAGTAAGAATTATTGATGTCATGATACATGAAAGGGAGTATGTCAATTGAGATATATAACTGTCATGATCTATATTAATGGTTTTTGCTTAACAAAGTATAAAGAATCTTTCAAAGAATAGATAATTGGATGAATTTTTAAATGAGTCACGTTCGTCGGGTCATTTTCAAAATTTGATTGAAACTATTATTTTGAAACTAATTTTTTTTTAAGTAAATATTTGAAAAAATCAATGAGTTATTTTAAGTGATAATATAGGCCAAATGGGAGAATGTTGGATTTGACTCTTAATATAGCCTAATTATTTCTTAGTCAAGTTTAACTCATTGGATTAACCATATGTTCTAAATCAATTACAGTAAGCCCAATTAATTAAAGAGATCTATTTCTAATCAGATATGGACTGAAAGTTCAACTTTAGTTAAGAGCTAGTCTTTTGATGGGATAAAAAAGTGCATGTATAAATATAGAGGTGCTCTGGTCCTCTTTCTCTAACTCTTAAAAAGATGTGAGCGATTCCATCGATCGTCCATGTTAAGAAGGGTGAGGAGAGAGAAGACCAAATGTCTCACGGAAGAAGATCAGATATCCTGTGGGCTACGGGATCATCGTATTGGATACACGATGATGCAAGATATGATTTATTTAGATTTGATTTTTGCATGAATATTGAAGCACGATCCAGACATAACAGAAATTAAAATTATCTAACATTCTAGCCCTGGTCCTTCTTTATATCATCCTTTTGGTGAGAGTTCTTAAAAGGAAGGGATTTGTGTCCCATATTGGACTACTTGATGTCCCATGCAATGTGGATCCTTGGATCTGCATCAAAATCTATGTAAAGCACGTATCACATGCAATGAAAAGGAGCATCACATTAAAAGCAAAGCTGTGGATTTATTTGAATCGTGATAAAATCCAAAAGTTCCTTCAAATGGTCCAATAAGCGTTAGACCTGAACCTTTTCCATTCCGACGGTGGTCCTATTTGTTATAGTTGTATAATTGGTCATGATGCGAGATTCTAGCTAGAACGTTGGGCAGGCAAACTCTCTGGTTAATTTAGGGTGCACTTTGTTAGTCATTGGAAAATATTTTTTATTTTTAATTTTAAAAATAAAAATCAAAAAACAATGTTTGATAATATCATGAAAAGCAAAAATCAAAAAAATCAAAATAATTGCTTCATATGTAAAGCAAAAAATTTTTACTTTCGAAAACTTGCCTTTCTATTTTTTTGTTTCCCACATCTAAAACGCCAAACCAAAAGTAAAAAATCTGAACCCTTCTTTCTCATCGAGCTTTTTATCTCCCAAACCCTTCTCCCTCCCTTTCCAAATCCTTCTCTCTCATCAAGTTCTTCATCTGTCATCCCAAATATTATTTTTGCTTTATAACAATGTAGTTATCAAACATATTTTTATTTTTTATTTTACTCAATAGCAAAGATCAAAAAATATAAAAATATTCTTTGAAAATCAAAAATCAAAAAGTGTAACCAAACCACCCCTATTTTGTAGGTTGTTCGAGGTTGCTTCCAAAATGCTTTGGTCAGTGAGGACCCAAATTATCTTAACGGTGTGATCTGCTGGGAGCTAAAGATCAACAAACCATGTCGACAAAATAGCAGATGCCTGCTGATCAATACAGTTATGGCTGCAGCTCTGCGACAAGTTTCATAGCTTCTTCTAGGCTGAGGTTAGGATTCAGATGGAGTCTTCTCCACTCATTCGTTCTTTTTGTAGGTTTCTTTAATCAGAGAATGCATCAATCTCATTTGCTAGACGTTTGTCGGATGTGATGGCACCTCTAAATTTCAGATATTTTGTGTCATGATTCAAGATAGCTTATTGAGGATATAAATCTCAGGAAAATAGTCAACAGAAGGGCAGCTTCCAATCTAAGCACAAGATCAACCAAGATATTGGTCGACACCAGTGTCAAGCAATCTCTGAGATGGCTAAGATCTTGATATAAAAACCTTACCTTGTACCCTCTAGATGTGTAGAAATCTTTAGGGGAAGAGTAAGACATTTTGCCCGGATGTCAGCTCCCTGCTGGCTATGCTTTCCCGAAAGAAATGAGCGGCCGCCGCCCCCAACTAGGAAACACACGCACGCAGAGAGAGAGAGAGAGAGAGAGAGATGTGAAAATTATGCCAACTAGCTTACAGCATTAAAGAAACAGGAATATTTGAATAGGTGCACGGGTGAAGAGCAATTAATAGCTATTGGACTCTGGCAAACATCATACCTGCATTATATCTTGTTTAACAATGTGCTTGGAATTTAGTATACTGATTGGTTTTTCCGTTGAAGCTGTACCCCATTCAGGAGAGAACCCCCTACTCATTGTAAGCACAACTGTAGTCATTTAAAAAAAAAGGGGGAAGAAGTTGAAATCCAAAGATGTGAGATATATTAAGGACATGCACTGATTAACAAGTGATCAGGCTCAAGAATGATCTTAATGACATGAATGTGTGTCCTCGTTTACCTGCACAACAAGTTGCAGTGCTTTACAATTGAAACTGTAATACACAAGATACACTCATGTTTGAGTTCCACTTGGAACCCTTCTAATAGGAAACAAGTTCTCTGGGATGGTAAACAATTGAATGTGTTCCAGTCATCGACATGACCCATTCCACAATCTGTACTTTATCCATCGTAGATGGCAAAGAACTACAGAAGGCCTTCCAAAATGTTTAGCTTACTGACTTTTGACCTCCTACATATTAATCTTTAAACTGCATAGCTTTTACCTGAACGTCAACTCAAAATGCATGGGTAATGACTGTGAAACATTGTGAATATATATACCAATCTGCAGGCAAAATACTAAAACCGAACCCAACACCGGGTACACTTAGCCATGCAATCTCCCTTACAGTCCACATTATAGCCTAAAACTTTCGGGTTCCGCAGAAGAAGATTTCGAAGAGTTTTTCCTTTGATTCCCCACTCCCTCGCTAGTGTGGCAACATTGGTCTTCACTTCATCATTGAGATCACATCCAAGCACTTCAGGAAACTTCTTAAGTAATTTGTGTAGATCATCATCAGAAAGGCCTAAGCCCTTCAGGTACTCCAATACTTCATTTACCATTTCATATCTTGGAACTTCCTTCTTCTTCTCTTCACCCCAATAAGGTGAATGGATCCATCCAAATGCTTTCTGAAGCATCACATCTATCATCTCAGCTGAAAACTTAACGTGGAGAGCATCCCTTTGCATTCTTCCCATGTTTTCTTCTCTTCATCTTCTAGCACTACTGCCTCTGTTTGACCAATTGAATTTATCTTCCACCTTTTCAATGTACAGCTTAAAATGCGGCATCTTTCTCTATTTATATTTGTTTGGATATGGGGCCTTACTCCACATGGTGGCTTCTGCATAAGCAATGCCAGACTGGGTGTTGAAGTTGATACATCTGACTGGAACAAGATAATGCACAATATAGTCAAAAGATACATTCATACAAAGATTTACATATGCACATCAATCCATGACAAAGAGGTACAACAATACATCAATTTGCCGACAAATGTCACATGAGTTCATTACACTAAATGTGTTATAATAGATGCTCTAGAACTTCTATCAATTCCTTATATTTTCAATGGATTTACAAGACAACAAAGAAACCATTCCTTATCCATGAACTTTGTTTAATAAGGTAGTTTAGCCCAAAATTCTCACTAAATATTTGTCCATGCTTTCTCAACCTATATCTTGCTGATTTAACAGCTTAGGTGCATTTGTATATAAGTTGCAACCAGGGGACATGTAATATAGATGTCAACACCAAAAATCAGATTTATACCAAGCAACCTACAGATGAAAGGGGCTAAATGCTTCGGATTCAAAGGTCAGCAACAGTGATGCTGATGATTTGCCCAACATCCCTGCAGCATTAGACATAAGAATGTTAAAGACAGAAACACGAAACAAATAGAAAGAAGTAGAAGTATTAGAAAATGTCGAAGTTAAAATACTCAAAATTAAATGGTTGGTTTTCATTGATTACAGAAGTGAAAATGAAAGGGCATTCAAAAGTAAAGAGATTGTGTATCTTAAGGAAGCGGAAAGCTGACGATTAATTTCAATCAACTAAAGGATTGACAGCTCAGAAAAGGATAATGGTGACAGAGTTTGATCCAGTGGCTAGAGTGAATAAGAATATTAGATTAGTGAAATGAACTAGAAATTTCAATAAAAGATGAAGCATATTATAAGTAGCCTTAGGTTCCTAGTTGTCTGAGATCATCTCTACCAAGTTTAGCAGCAAAGCAACAAGGTAGCTGCTTTCGTTTTTGGCTTCATTTAATAACAGGCATCAACTGAAAGTCAAACCCTGGCTTCTTTGTCGAAGATTGTTCCAAACAGCACTCAAGGATGCAAAGTCAAGAAGTGTCAACTTGATGGACAAGATGAAATTGTAGACAGATAGAACTACAATCCACAAAACCTAATTTAAATGAGCGGTTAATTATAACCGACTCAAGCATATCAGCTTTTCTAATGGAATTGATTTTTTAGAATAATTTATAAGAAGATTATCTGAAAAAGAGAGCTGGCATCAAAGAGAAAAGAATGGAAGAGATCCAGATGTTGACCGGGAGATTTTAGAAGAATATTGGTGATCTTATTTTATCAATAAGGATGCACGTACTCGAGGAAAATAATTGCAGATAATTTAATCATGGTTTATTGGTATTTAATACATTAATAAGAGTGGGGCGACTAATTCTGTGTTGTAACATAAGGATGAGAATATTTCTTAGTTGGACCTTGTGGTGCTTCATTCTCCTGTTTTCTACTTCTTCATACATCTATAAATAACACAAAGTAGTTGTTAGTCTGGAACTATAGCTTAGAAGGTGGATGCCAGTAACGTCCTAATATTACATTTCCGTTAGTGTAGCAGAAGTCACAGGGAAGAGAAATTGAAGTGCTTGAAGATCCAACCAGACGTTGATTTTGCAATGAGCTTCATCATGCTGACAGTTAGTTTTTGGATAGAGGGTGTTGGTTTGCAAACATTCTGCATGCTTAAATGATGGATCATTTTTGTGGTTGCTAATCTCATCATTAAGGTATCCTTTTCAGTCGTGTTTGCAGCAGGTTATTGTGTTTTCTGCTTGTTTACTGGATGCATTTTATCATTTCCATTCAAGTCATCCACTATGTTTCAATTTCTTTTCTTTAATTTTACATAACATGCTGTTCACTCATCTTTTTCTCATCCAAACACATGCATGCATGCATGCATATATATAGAAACAGTGCAGCAATTTATTAAGAAATAGGAAATTACCACCAGATTACTTCCTACTTCCAAAAGATATAGCCTGAAGACCATCAAAACGAAATAATCCAGAACCAGAGGAACTGATTAAGTTAATGCCTGAGGAGATGGCCTAATTGCCACATTAGCTTTACCTGCTACTTTTGCTGGTTAAGTCCAAATAGAGAAATTTAATGTTTTGAAGAACAGAAGGAGAAGAAGAGCGAGGTTTCAGCAAAAAACGTTCACTTTCCAAATAAACCAACAGATCACAGAAATAATAGTCTTCCATCCCTTTCTAAAAGCTGATCTGACCCTTTTGTTTCTCCAAACCATTATATGGGAAGATAAGCTGGCTGGCCACTGTTTGATTTTCAGCAATTGCCAAAGAGTGTCCTAAAGCTTTTAATGAAAGGACCTGTAACATGCAGGTGCTTTATCATTTCTTTCTGATATCCACAGAAGGAGCATCAGTGGGGTTGACCATTTTCCCGTGGCAAGACTTGACATATTAAAACTTATTTCCCAATGCTAACCAGGTAATGATCGTAACCTTCCCAGCAAGCACAGGAGTTCTCCAAAGGGCCTTTGAAATATTTAGAACCAAATCATTGAAGTGAAAAACCTGCAAAGATACTGAAGAGAATAGATTTCTGGTGATTCCCACTTCCAGAAGGCATTTGTCCCCTCTATTTGGAGGAAACTAAGAATGATGACTTGATAATTGAAAACACTCCTATGTAAGGCTCTCTTCCATCTCCCTTCTAAACTATGGATGCCAATCTATCTTAACATTCAATAACTAATAGATGGCTTGGTATTTGACCTCCTCATTTTAAAGATTAGTGCCATGCAAGCCAATCGCATAGTTGATGTAATAAGAACTTTTCTGTAATATCTTCCAACTCATGTATTAACATTATTATTATGAAAAAATGAGACATCTTATTTCATCATTTGCTACAAGATTGTGATGAACTCCATAAATTAGGACAATAATTTTAGGATCATGATCAGACCATGCCAGTGAGATCTAAAATCCTACAATCCAAATCTAAAATATTTTCAATCCTTAGATCATTGAGTCGGGGATCAATGGTTCCAATAAGACTGGCATATTCTATGTATGCTCGACGGAAAGGATGATTGATCTCACAATCACTTGTGTGGAGACACTAATACAAGGATATGGATGCTCATTAGAGAATGAGTTCACTGAATTTATCCATATAAAAACATCTTATGGAGCCTTACATGTCAAAAGATAGTTCTCTAGCGGGAGTTGTACAAGTGATCCTTAGACCTGAGACCACCATAAAATCTTGTGCACATGAATCCATATTTTTTGTTTATACTCATTCATAACTAAGTCATATACAGCATGTTTTGGATATGATGAAATATGTATGAAGGATGAGTCGATCAACAAAGAATCAATCACTCCTAGTAAGAGGAGATGTCATCCTATATGTTATCATCTCTAGATGACTCAGGAAGTCTTTGATCAAAGCATGATGAAAAATTAGAAAGAGTTTCTAATATTTCATCATGAGAGTCATCATTGATTGATGGATAATCGATATGAATATGTAATTGAGTTTGACATGATTCCATACTCATAAACATATTCAGAATGTGAGATAATCGAAGGATTGAATTGTACAGTAACTTACAACTGAAGGGTATATTTGGTATTTCAATCAAATTTTTCATTTTTCGGATAGTCATGATACATTGCTAGACGTCAATCTTGATTTGTAGATATTTATGAATTAAAGAGTTTAATCCATGAATCAATTAGATCAACATGGATTGACATGATTTGGTCCTAAATTGATTAGAAGGCTTCCAATTAAATTAGGTCAACATACAACTAGACCTACTGCTGACTAGATGTGGAACCCAATGGGTCACAAATAATGGATTTGGTAAAGAATCTATTTAGAATGGGTCATAGATCATTAGATCCAAGTTGGGTTGCTATTCAGCATGCTAGTATATGTGGCTAACCCTAACTCCTAAATCAAATTGGATTTGGTTTAGAACCTTGTTTATATGGTCAACCTAATTGAATAGGACTTGGATTAGGTCAAGCCAAGGTTGGGCTGCCAAGGGTTGGCGCCTCCTAGCCTCATCCACGCCCAAAACCAAGAGACCAAATAGGTTGGGACTCTTCCTTGTGTTTGGCGCAAGGTTTAATGGCACTAATTTATTTATGGCGTGGAGAAAGACCAGAGTTCTTCTGTCATGGGTCTCTGACTCATATGGCACCTCCTCAGCTTTATCTGCATGCCCACATATCAAAGACTAAATGCCTAAGACTTATCTGAAGTTGGCATATGAAAATATTGGGCACAGATTATTGTTTGGCGTGAGAAAGGACTAAAATCCTGCTTTGGGTCTCTGATCCAAAGAGGCGCCATCTGATTTTTTCTCTCTCCCTTCCATGCCTAATGATGGCCTTTTGACCATGTCTACACCCCTTGGGTGGCGTGGAGCAAGAATTAACACAAAGAGATGTGAGCAAAAAACTATTTCTACTTGAGGTTGGCGCCAAGAGTCCTGCTTTGGACAAAGTGGTTGGCGTCCCCTCATCTCTTCTCAAGCCCATCTGATGGGTATTGGATCAGATCCAATGCCACATGGCATGGCATGGAAGCTTATTAGAATGAGAAAGACATATACGTCCCTTTGATGCAGAAACAACATATAAACTTTTCTTCGAAAGAAAAGTGGTGCGCCCTTTAACCCTTGAGAAATTCTTCTACATGAAGGAACTTATCTATATTTCTACGAAATTATTTTGGGGAGTGTGGACTTGGGATGCGTTGGTTTATGTGGCGTCTCCTCTCTAAATATAAATAGGGATCCCATCCGAGAGTCCAAGGCATCAAAACCATTCTGGTTCTCTTCCTTCTCTTAAGACAAGTCTTCCAAATTAAGACAAGTCAAGAGAAATTCAAACAAGAGTAGGAAAGATAATGGGAAACGATTTTGAGATATTAAAGAGAGAGTTAAGGGAAGACAAAGAGAGTTCTAGCCAAATCCTTGAGTGTTTGATCCTAAAGAGGCTAAAAGAATTCTTGGAGGAAGGATTCAACAACAAAGTTCCTTGAAGGAGTGTCCTTGATCGAGTTCGATGTGAATCATCCTTGGAGGCAAACATTTGGATGCCTCATGGAAATTGATCGACCAACATAGGAATGCTTCCAAACAAAATATTTAAATTCTGCTTTGGTTGTAATTATCAAGTAATTTCTGGGTTATAGGGTTCGATTATCTTGATGCTCATTAAAGCAAAATTTTGAACGTCGCCCTTCCGCTGCCATACCACAACCCTACAGTGGTATGAGAGCCTTCCTTGATTGATTCAATCAAAAGTCTAGATGATGATATGATTAGGATATGATCCTGTCTATTTTATGATATCTGTTATATGTTATAAACACTGTAGCATATAAAGTTTCATATTAGGATGTGCATGAGACCAATTGTCCCTCATAAAAATTATGTGAAGTCATGATGCCGAAGTGTGACGAACACTATCTATATCTTCCTTCATGCTGAGTCAATAGAGTATATCAACACCTAGAGTAAGCTTGTTGTGCTATCCACAAGACTTGCTATAGGGTTGGTATGATGTTGCCTTAGTGCCTATTGATACTTATGGTTACTGGTGTTGCCTTGTTGTACTAATCCACAAGGGCAGCATTATTTAAGTATGATTATGTAAAAATGGAGGATTCGACTTAACTAAAACATTACAGCTCGTTATGCTATCCACAAGGCTATAAATATTATAGAGGCAAAAGTATTGTTGAGAATTATATGGGATGCAATTGGAAAGGAGTTTCCTACCCTTGAACTCATGAAAGTTTGTTGTACTATCCACAAAATTTTTATGGGAAATCAAGATCTCAACCCCACTAAAGAACCAAGTAAGATTTTTTGTTCACCATAAAA
Organism: Elaeis oleifera; assembly: GCA_000441515.1. Taxonomy (NCBI): domain Eukaryota; kingdom Viridiplantae; phylum Streptophyta; class Magnoliopsida; order Arecales; family Arecaceae; genus Elaeis; species Elaeis oleifera. Next base: position 205,350 of record KE506080.1, read on the forward strand.
AGGATTATGGTATTCGATAAAATAGTAGAAGACACAATTAGATATAAATCCTCATCTAGTTATGCACGTTATCATGAGTAATCTGCTTATACATTATTCTTTATTTATGTAGAATAGTTCTACATTATAACATCTTCATTATCACGACCTGGCATATTGGATGCCTACAACTTGATCGG
>KE506081.1:0-13142 GCA_000441515.1 Elaeis oleifera
TAAGAATTTAGATCACTAATCTAACTTAAATAAAATATATAGTATAAAATATTAAAAATATTCTATATTAAATACTATTATGTATTAATTATAGCATAAATAAAAAAAGTCATAAATTAATCTTATTTTTGAGAAGTATAAATAGTTGAAAATGCACCATCATCGATGGCCCGTCACTAATAAAACTTTTTGTGGGAGAGGTATTAATTTGTGACGACCTGTGATGATAATATCTATCAAAAGTATTTTTTATGATGGACATTGGCTTTTAGTGAGAGAAAAGGATTCTCAAAAAAAGCAACTTTTTTTGTAATCGATCTTTTATCTTAAGAAATATAAACTGAAATTTATCTCTCATCATGTGTCTTGAATATCCGCTATTAAGATATCACTTTCTCGTAGATCCGTGGGATGCCAAGCATACCTGCAAAAGTGTTATCAAGTTTATTATATCCAAGCTAACTTAGATCTTTTGGGGTTAGTTTGAATGGTTCCTTTTGGAACCAAAATTTATTTAATTTTAACATTTCTAGATTTAGTATTTTTAAGTTATTTAGATTACAATCTATAGCTTTATGATCTAGTTTATTTCACCTAAAATATCTAAATGTATGTTTTCAAAAGATGGTCTAACAAAGGCATTTTTCAGAATTTTTTGTTTACTTAGAGTATTAAATCTTAATCTAGCTTTATCAAAATTTTTTTCTATTTTCTAACAACATTTGAAGATTTTGAGAACTTAAAGTGAATTTATCTACAATAGGCTTCAATTTTTTCACTTCTTGTTGCAAAATATCATTCTTTTCAATTAAACCACTTTGTTCTTTTAAAAGATTTTCTTTTTCTTCTAATTTTTTTCTTCAATTAATAAAGATTCAGCTTTCTAAGTTTCTTATTTTTGAGAAAAATCCTTTTAAAATCAACGGGTAACTCATTAAAAGCATCATATAATTCATCAAAGTAAACTTATTTGAAATATTTTCAATTACCTCATCCTCAAGAGCCATGAGGCAGAAATTTGCTTTTTCTTTTTTTGATCAGTCCTCTTCTTCGGAGCTTGAATACTCATCATTGTTCTAGATAGCCATCATTGCTTTCTTTCTGAATTTTTTTGAGCTCTTTTTAAGCAGAGGACAATCAGATCTGAAATGTTCAGGCTTTTTGCACTCATAACAATGATCGGTTGCCTCTTTTTTCTCCTTCTCTTTTCTTTTCTTTGCTTCCTTTCCTCTTATGTATCCTTTCTTCTTGAGGATAAATTTCTTCTTTCTCATAAACCTCTTGAATCTCTTAGTGATCATCACCATTTTATCATCATTTTCTGATTCTTCATAGGAGTCACTTTCCAAATCTTCCATGATGTATGATTTTATTGTAATGGTCTTTCTCTTCTTCACTTCTTTTTTAGCATTTTGGTACATACTCAACTCATAAGTCATGAGTGAGCCTATGAGTTCTTCTATGATCAATTTGTTGAGGTCTTTTGCCTCCTGAATAGTAGGCATCTTGGCCTTCCAGTTCTTTAGCAATGATCTGAGAATTTTGTGCACCAATTCACTATTAGGATAGTTTTTGTCAAAACTCTTTAAATCATTAATATTATCAATGAATCTAGTAAACATATCTGTGATACTTTCACTAGGTTCCATCCTAAACAGTTCTTATTTATGTATAAGCATATTTATTTTAGATTTTTTGATTTGATTTGTACCCTCATGGATAACTTCAAGTCGATCCCATATTTCTTCAGTAGAAGAATAAATAGAAATACGATTAAATTTATTTACATCTAAAGAATAGTACAAAATCATAATTTTGGCATTTAATTGAGTTAATCTTTTATCTTGTTCATCCCAATCTTTTTTAAGTTTGGGAGTAGATTCATCATTAAATGAAGATTTTCATTCATGCTTTCTAGTAAATATAATTTATGCTATTAAAAAGAGATCTATTGGTTGATTGGCCGTCAACCAAGGATATATCTATTGGGACTGTCATTGATCTTTAACTCTTAATAGTTAGATCAATTGGGTTGAGTATCTATTCTGATACTATTTATTTCTAGAGGTAGCAATCCAAAAGGGGGGATAGGGTGAATTGAATTTTTAAAATAAAATTTAACTTTAAAATAATATGTGCCCAAAGACAACTCAAATGATGTATGTGAAGTGATAAATAGAAAATTTAAACTACAGCAAGGATAATAAGAAAGGCAAAACAATCACAATCACAAACATAAAATTTATAGTCATTCAGTGCCAAGATAGATACCTACGTCTACTGCCCATGCAAACTGCTTGAGTATTCAACTACAATCTCTTTAAGATTTTAGTTTGATTATTTTCTCAAATTTATAATTCAACTTAGTTGGTTTTCACTGGCTCATCAACTTAAATCTTACAATTTATTATTTTTTTTAGACTCACAATCAATCCTGATTGATTTTTTTGGAGATACAAACTAAAACCAAACAATGTGGAGATACAAATTAAAACCAAACAATGTCCAATTCTTAGGCTTAGACAACCCCAAGTTTCTACACCCAAAAAACTTGTTATAATAAACAAATATAAGAAATAGAGTTTGAAGAATAATAAAACTCTTTTTAGATATGAAGAAGTCGAGATAGTTGAGCTTTCAAAGCTTGGACTTCTTCCTTGATTGCTTGAGAGATTGAGATAGCCTTTAATGATTCTTCTGAATGATAGCTGGCTGGAATTAAACACTCTTCCTCTCTCTTTTAGTCTAATTGAATATAGGAAGGATTGAATTTATAAACTTCTTAAATTTCTTCATATTTCTCTTTTTGATTCCTTACACTGTCCTCTTGAATATTTTTTCAATAATGTCCTCTTTTTTCAAAAGCCTCAAAAGCTCCAAAAACTTGATTCCCTCCCTTAATTCTTCATCTTTATTGACTTAAAAATATCTTCATTTAATGCTCTAACTGTTGGAAGCTTGAAAATAACTATTATGATGAATTTTGTCATATTTTAAAAATTTAAAAAATTAACCATTATTCTGTCAGAATTCATTGAGTCAACTCACTCATTCAACTTTGACTCGGCTAACCTTCAACTTTGAGTTGGCTAATAAAACTTTGAGATGGCTCAGCTGCCGATAGCAAAAATTTAATATTTTATCTTGTTCTACCTGCCTGAGAATAAGTTGGCTCAAATTTGTTTTTGTCGGCTCACTTGAATACTAGGTCGGCTAACTAATTCTTTGGATTGGCTCAAAAGATTTGCTAATTTATAAGGCTTTCTGTATTCATCTTTCTCTGAAACTAAGTCGGCTCTTCTTTCCTTGAGTTAACTAAGCTCCAGATTTAGTCGGCTATTTTGATCACTAGGTTAGCTCAGAAAATTATTCTAAATTGTTAAAGCTTCTATTTTCCTATTGATTGATACTAGGTTGGCTCAAATTCAGACTGGGTAGACTCAGCTGTGTGCCAAGCATGCTAAAGAATTTCAAATAGCTTTTCTTGATCCAATTAGTTTCTAGGCTAGACTTGCATTTCAAACTTAATTTAGGCTTATTGAGAGGTACATCTAGATTAGATTTTCTTTTAAATCTTAAACTACTTTGCTTCCAATCTGAAGGACTTAAGTTTGAGAATTTGAATTTTTTGAGAGTACAGTCGTTTGAGTAAAATGATTAAGCACATCATAAAAATCTATAATTACTTTTAAGTACATCGTTAGTGGATATAATTTGTACTCAAATATCTTTAACATCATCAAAATCATTTCTAAAGCTAATATGAACTCTTTGGAATCTCAAAATGTTATTTGGTTTTGTGGCCTCCGTTCCAAGATTTCGATTTTCTCAAAGTTTCTATCATCCAGCACATACAATGATGGCAATTCTGTCGTGGAACGTCCGAGGTCTAGGAGAGAGATCGAAAAGGCACTACAATAAAATAACTTTTAACGGCAAAATTGCTTGTGGCATTTTTATTACGTGCCGCTAAAATTTCTTTTTTTTCACTAAAGTGCCATTATCTTTCAATAAGTATTTTTTTATTAGCATCGATTTATTATAATTGCCATTATAAATTTGTATTTATGGTATATTACTTGAAGTATGAAAATAATAACTACTATTATGGCATTTAACTAATATGCCGGTAAATAATATCATAATTTACAAATTTAAAAATTATCGCTAAATCTTAAATTATTAATTTTAAATAAAGCTTAATTTAGTTATACCAATCTCATAAAATATGTTATTATATATATATTCTTAACATTACTTATTTAATAATATGAATGTATGAGTTAAATTAACTATAATTATATGTCAATAATACAAGTTATGGGTTGGAGATTAGGAGCTTATCATTCAAATAAGAGATCGTTGGTTTGAGTTTTCTTGCATTCAAGAATCCAAACTCCAACAAGGTCACAGCTTAATGGCTCAACCTACTTTGAAGAAAATTTCTCTCTCGGCATTTTTTCTAATCTATAGCAGCACTTAAAAATGCCGCTAATGGTAATTTTGTTACAGTGAGGAAACTGGTATGAGATACTATAGTTACAACCAAATGTTTGATTGCTTGAATCCAAACTACTCAACAAGGTCACAGCTCCACATATCTCTTCTACTTGCGGTAGAAACCTGGACTGCTGGGATGCAAAACTTGAAAACGATAGTCCGGATAGGGATGGCAATGGATAGAATTTGGATCAGGTATTGTACTATCCATCCCTAAATCCGAACTTAATACCCTATATCCAAATCCTACCTGATACTCGATCGGATAAGAAAAGAGATACCCATCTCCATATCCAATGGGTTCGGAGATCCCCACGGGTAACCCATTTCTCCATACGCAACCCATACTCGCCCCATGCCTATCCCAAACTCAAAAAAATAAACAACCAAGATAATTTTATGCATATTATCAATCAAAACAAAATTACCAATTCAATATAGAATATCATTTATAAGTCCAGATTTATAGAAATCAAACATAAAAATAGAATTACAATTCAACATAGAATATATAAATAATCAAAATAATTTTATGCATATTATCAACTAAAACAGAATTACCAAAACAGAATTATAAACATATATATTCGGATATGGTTTGGATATTACCTATACCCATAGGTTCGGGTCGGGTTCGGATCGGGTTCGGATTCGGATTTGGGAAAAAACCGCACTACCCATTCCCTACCTATACCTATGCTACAGTTTTCGGATTTTATCCAAATCCGAACCCAAACCCGGTCAAACCCTATTTTTTTGATTTGATCGGGTTTGGGTAGGATGTATACCAATCGGGTCAGGTCGATTTTGCCATCTCTAAATCCGGATGGAATTCTAAACTGTTGGAACTCCTCATTGGTCAATGGCTCAACCTACTTTGAAGGAAATTTCTCTCTCAGTACCCACTTCAAGCAGTTACAGAACTTGCCTAGCTTTGAATGGTTCATCACAAATGCATATGGTCCTATTAGTGATCATCTACGAACAGACTTCTTAAATGAGTTATCTAATATTAGAAAAATTGGCAAGGCCCTTGGATCATCATTGGTGACTTTAATCTCATATGTTCCCCATCAAATCAAAACAATGCAACAAGGAACAATGCAGCGTCTTTGGATTTCAATCTCTTCATAGACTCTCGTCTTCTTATTGAATAAAGCTGAACCACTTGCAATACACTTGGTCAAACCATAGAGAGCGGCCTACTCTAGTAAAACTGGACTGCTGCTTTGTATCTATGGAATGGATTTCTAGCTATCCACTCTCCGTCCTCCAACCACTACGCAAGATGACTTCTGATCACTGTCCTATAATGCGGAGTTTCACTTAACAGAAATAAGATTCAGAACCTTCAAATTTGGGAATTTTTTGGCTTATGATAGATGGTTTTGAGGAAAGGTTAAACATGGGTGGGATCAAGCACCTAGTTCAGATGACTTGGCTGCAAACATCTCTATAAAGCTCAGGTTCTTGAATAATGGGAACATTCTCAAAAGGAAAGACTTCATCAAAAAAAGAATCAGCTGGTTAGATGCCGAGGAAGATACCAGAATTCTTTCAGCCATGGAAAGAGAAGAAAGAACTGATTTAAAAAACCATTTGCAAATTGCAGGAAGAAATTTTATGGAGATCGCGTTCAAGATCTCTTTGGTTTAAGCATGGAGACAGGAATACAAAATTTTTCAATCTCTTGGCAAGCTCGAGAAAAAAAAATACTATATGCCAAATAGAATACAGAGGAACAAATCAAACCACCCCAGCTGAAATTCAAGAAGCATTCTTCGACTATTTCTCTGAGCTCGTGGGTAAAGAATTCAAAATCAATCTGCAGATAGATTGGAAATCTGTCTTTCAAGAAGAGCCAATTAATCTTAATGAAATGGAGAAACCATTTTCAGAGAAGGAAATTAAAGAAGAAGTTTTCTGTATTCATAGGGACAAAGTCCCGGGACCGGAAGGATTCCTTTCAGCTTCTACCAATATTTTTGGGATACCATCAAAGCAGATTTCTACAGACTCTTCAATGACATTCATTCAAATTCAGTTGATATTGCTAGATTGAACCACACATATCTAACATTAATACCAAAAAGAAAGGAAACTACAATATGAGTGATTATAGACCTATTAGCCTAATCAATGGGATTATTAAAATCTTCACCAAAGTTCTCTCCGTGAGGCTGTCCAAATACATGAATCTCCTCACTTCAAGCTCACAAACTGCATTTATCAAAGGATGCCAAATTATTGATGGATACTCATTGGCAATGGAAATCACTTCCTTCTATAAAAAATCAAAGCACAATGGTCTGATCTTTAAGGTGGACGTTGAAAAGGCTTTTGATTGTGTAGAATGGAATTTTCTCTTCTCAATCCTCAACGCAAGAGGTTTTGGTGCAAACTGGTGCAGATGGATAGAAAATTTACTTAGGTCTAGTAAGGTTGCTGCAATCATTAATGGAGAACCTTCCAATAGGATCAACACCAAAAGAGGCCTCAAGCAGGGAGACCCTTTGTCTGCTCTCCTCTTCATCTTGGTCGCCAATTCCTTGGATCGTCTTCTTACAATTGCAGCAAAGAATGGAATATTTGAAGGCATTAGGCCCAAAGAAATTACAGGAGATACACATTGTATACAATATGCAGATGATATATTACTCCTTTGCAGTGCAACAAGGATGAATGTCGCTAATCTCAAGTTTATTCTATACTCGTTTGAGATTATCTCTGGCCTAAAAATTAGCTTCAAGAAAAAAGTGCTCTTTGGACTCAGAATGCCAGAGAATATGACAAAAAGCTTCGCCAAGCAGCTAGGATGTGCTGCCTCCAAACTTCCAGCTAAGTATCTTGGATTTCCCTTGCACCACTCTAAATTGATGCAGTTGGATTGGAATTTTTTGCTAGATAAAATTGATCGGAAATTGGCCTCATGGAAAGGAAAATTGCTTTCCATAGGAATTGTTATCCTTATAAATGCAGTATTAAGTACAGTGCCAACTTCCCGGATGTCAACATTCTACGTACCTCCCTCAAGAAATCATTGAAAAGATTGACAAAAAAAGAAGGAAGTTTCTATGGGGAGGAGACAATGTATGTCATGGTGCACATTGCTTAGTAAATTGGGATCCAGTTTGTAGACCAAAAATCATGGGGGGTTTAGGTACAATTGATTTAAGGACCTTCAATAAAAGTCTCCTCCTCAAGAGATGGTGGAACTTCCTAGAGGGACAACAGAAGCCATGGCAGAAAACTGTACAGAAACTACACTACCAAAACAAGCTTCCTAGCATAACGGGGCTCAAAAAACCTCAAATATGCTTCTACAGTTTGGAAAAGCATCAATATGAAAGTGAATCCCATATTCACACAAAGCTTCAGATTTCATATAGGTAATGGGAAGTTGACTTCCTTCTGGCATGATCATTGGGCCCTTGATAGACCATTGAAACAAATTTTTCCAGAACTTCATCTTATCCAACAAACCAAAAATCACAGTAGCTGATTTCTTCAGAATTGACAACATTAGAAGTTACTTTAGAGGAACTCTAAACTCGATTGCTCTTGAAAAAGATAAAAAAGCTTCTACTCTTTCTCTCAGAGATAAACTTGGAAGACAAGGTTGACACGGTGATATGGAAATGGCATCAAAGTCACAAATTTACTGTTAAAGAATGCTACAAGCTACTAAGACATGGAGGTATCATTTCACAATTTGCAAAAATCAACTAGATTATCCCACTCACAGAGAAAGCAAAAATCTTTAATTGGTTGGCATTCAAAAATTAAGTCATGATTGCAGAAAATATGAGAAGAAAAAAGATGATGAAAGCACCAGAATATTGCCCGCTATGTGGAAAAGAGGAGGAAACTACAGATCACCTATTCCTTAAATGTAAACTTACTTCAGATGTTTGGAATCAAATACACCATAAACTGCAAACTGATGGGAAACGGAACATAATGAAAGAGTTATGGTTGGACTGGAGGACATCAGGTCTAAGGATTATTTACAATTATAATAGTAGATCTATAATTGACAAGCAAGTAAACTTTATGTGATAATTCTATAATTAGGTTATGCTGAGTGAACTTGTTCCTTAATAAGCACCTGTATAGTTGCATTAGTATCTTACACAAATGATATAAGGTTCATCACTCCAATTTTTTAGCATGCCTTCTATGTAGTAGTCTTACCAGATTATTATTGTCTATATAATAATCCTATGACTATAAGTCTTTTAAGAAGCATGTACTAAGAAATACATATCTTATATTTTTAACTTATTTAAGAATATGTTTCTTAATATTGCTTCTACGAATGTATTCATGTAGATTGACATGGAACAACATGAATATATATAAACTTGCATTTTTATTAATTAAATAAAAGTACATAAACTTATCCAAAAAGATGTCACATTTATTGGCTTTTAGGCATATAACTAACATAGAGCATTGGAAAGTTACCAAAATGATTATGAGGTACTTAAAGGAACCAAGGACTTCAAGCTTACATACAAGCATTTTGATCATCTGAAAGTGGTTGGATATTTAGATTCAGATTTTGTTGGATGCACAGATAAAAGAAAGTCTACTTCAGGATACACCTTTTTTTTGCTAGAGAAGTTGTATCTTGGAGAAGCGTAAAACAAATTATTGTTGAAAAAATTTATATCTGGCCTAAAGATTCTCAATTCTATTACAAAGCTATTGAGGTTTTTTTGTGACAACTCGACTATAGTTTTCTTCTCTAAAAATAATAAAAGTGGTAGCCAAACTAAGCTCATCGACATAAAGTATTTGATTATCAAAGAAAATGCTAAAAGGCAATAGGTGGCTATTCAACATATAAATACTGAGTTAATGATAATTGATCCTATGATTAAACCTTTATTAGCTAAATTGTTCAAGAATCACATATGTCATATGGGACTTGTTGGCTTATTTTGAGTTATCATTTTATTCTCTAATTATTTATTATTATAAATATATTTGATTATTTAATGACATGATATCTATTGTTCATAGAAAGTAATTTGTCATATACAAGATTATGATTCATTTGAATCAATAAAGTTGGATCCTGAATAACTTATAAGAAGATCATTCATAGAGTATTATGAGATACTCAAGTAGAAAGGATCATATATTGTAATACATGGAAGAAAGTGCTCACTTAAAGAGCATTACCAATTGACCATCATGATTTATATATCAAGACTTTCTATTTGGATAACAGTTGCATATATAACTTGCTGATTAGTTGAATGACAATAAAGTGATTATGGTCATATTATTATGTTAACTATCCCTTATAAGGATTGTTGACAACATCATGTGGGCTAAACAAGAGAATATTGTATACGTCACTTATGTGGCTTGCATATAAAGATTAGTTCTTGGAGAACTCACATAACTATCCACTATCACTAGTTATGCCCAAGATAGTTTCCTTGATAGAAAAAAGTCATCGATGTTTTGGTCCCTAGCCCAACCTATTCAAGTCTGTTAGATCTACCATTGAACGGCTTTTATGGAAGCATAGGTTGGAAGACTTCATCTCTTTCAAGTTTCTTTATAGATAACCTCTAATCAAATACTTTAACAATTATGATAGGAGGTATGTACCGCTACTATTTCTGCTACATAAAATTATTTTATTCTAGATATTTCTTACATCCAATACTAAAAAAAGTTTAGATTTTCAATTGGCTTTGTTATAGTAACAAGGTGCCAACAATCCATAATTTGAGAAAAAGGGGTATAATAGTTAATCCTTACCACTCTCTTTGTGGTGATCATGAGAAATCAATTGATTGTTTATTGCTTCATTGTTATATTCACAAATTTTTTGGGGCCATGTGCTCAGAGGATTTCAAGTGCAACCAATGCCAAGCAGTCCGATGGAACTTTGGAATGATTGCAGGAAGAAAAATCCAGATCAGGGCAAATTCCCAGAGATCGATGTCCTCATATCTACAGGATGTTGGAATATATGGAAGGAGTGAAGTAGAAGACTCCTTAAATTTGAAGCCTATTCAAGCAAGGAAGTAGCCTGGAAGACCGTCTTCCACACCAAAGATTGGATCTCCAATATAAAGAATGGCAAGCTCTTGGAAAACTTCATGATGACTCAAGATGGGGCAAATAGGATGAATGGCTACACGTTGCTTCCATCGACATGCTATCCCTCTTTTGCATTCAAAGTCATCTCTTTTTGAGAAAGATGAGGTAGGTCATAGCTAGAAAGAGAGGCGCATATAGAATTTCTTTTGCATGGCACCATAGTTCCCACTTGCTGGGTGTTATGGGCAGAACCCTAGTGTCCGATCTGAAGATATATATGGACGAACCTTGGTCATAGCCAACCCAGACATCGGCTAACGATCCATGCGCCAGCCACTGGCCTTCATATCAGCTGCCGACCTGTACATGAGTTTCCTTCTCGCTAGCACCTTTGTTCATAAGTCGCTGATCCACATTTGGGTTGCCGATCCTAGCGTGGCTGTCAACCTCGACATCAATGGCTGAATATATCGGATTGTCGATCTATGCATCATCCATTGTCAAAATGACATTCGAACATCGAACACTGATCTAGGAAGGGTCTCGACCGCAACATCATGCCCGACCAGGAGGCCTATTGCTGATCCTCATCTTTAGCTGCATGTATGACGAGATGATGAGCTACATTCCCTTCAACCATTGCCGATTGTCATATTTGGAAAGATTGACAGGAGACCCCCATATAGTCTTGTCAAGTCATGTCACTCGATGTCAAATCATGCTACTCCTGAGAATGGTTGGCTACATATCGGAGAAGATTTCATTAAATCATGCCACTCCTGAGAACGGCTAGCAGCACGCTCCTTCCCACCTATTCTAGATTTATGATTTGAGCATCGAAGGACCTCCGCTGGAGCCAACTTCAGTTAAAACTTATTTTGCAAGTCCAATTGCCATCGTTGCAATAGGCGCCACCTCACTCTAGCAACTCTAATCTGAGTCAAAAATCTACCGCAATAGATTGGCCTTAGAGGAAGGACAGTAGAGGCCCGCTTTGGGAAGGAATACTTGGTTTATTACTATACCACCGTGAAGAACATCCTCAAGGCATTCGAATGCCATGGCATCCTGGCCATCGAAAATCTGATCAAGAACCATGATCTGACTCAGCAGTTGAAGACACCCCGCATTCCCCTCCACCGGTCGTGAGGGCAAACTAAGATCAGTTTGACATTTTGGTCACTCAATTGCAAGCATTGACCATCATGGTCAACACCATGCAATAATTGAATCTGATGCAAGAGCCACCCCAACAGCAGCCCCCTCGATCTCCATCGCAAAGTTTGGATTGAGGCAGGCAAACACAGTTGAGCCAGCCCCAGAATCCTAAACAAAGGAGGTGCTCGCCAACCCCACTCTCCAACAAGGGGTCCACTTTGGGCTGCTCCCTATTGCACTGGATAGAGGTCTTCATGGTTCGTAATCCTGACGTAGACTGAAAACTCCAAGAGATGAACTAGCAGCTTGAGATCCTGCAGCACCAAGCCATAGATCAAGATCAAGTCAGCTTCCGCATCGATCCATCTTTTATTGACAGGATCTTGCAGGAATCACTACCTTCTAGATTTAAAATGCTGAAGCTAGAGAATTATGATGGGTCAACCGACACGATAGATCACTTGGAGAGCTTCAAGGCTCTTATGCTCCTTCATAAGATGAGTGATGTGATCCTATGCTGAGCTTTTTCTTCCACCCTTAAGAAGATGGCTTGAGATTGATACTCAGGTTTGAAGTCGGGCTCTGTCCACTCATTCGACCAGATGAGCCAATCGTTAGTTATCCACTTTGTGACCAGTAAAAGGTAGCACCAACAATCCAGCTCCTTGGTGAACATTAGGTAGAGGATAGGGGAACCCCTCCGTGAGTACATGAATCGCTTCAATATGGTTGCCTTGGAGGTGTGCAATCTAGACCAGTCGATCGCCATGATCGCTTTGAAGGGTGGATTTTAGAAGAATTTCCTCCTTTACTCTCTATAGAAAAGTATCCAAAAAATTTCGTAGAGATGCTGAAGTAGGTTGAGAAGCATGTCCGAGCTGATGAAGCCTTCAAAAAGTATGGCACCTCAATTAATCTGATGGCCGAGAAGAAAAGATAGACCTTAAGCTCTCGCCGATCTAAGAGGGTCCCCCAAGGGATCGGCCATAGTCCAGGACCCCATCTCATCAATAAAGATCTAGAACCCTCCTTGGAGTTGACGATCTAGAAGTCTCCTATAACACCCCGAATAGAGAATGTGGTGACCTAAAGAATTTACATTTGCACTTAACATTTATTCATATATATGGCATAGCATTTCATTCATGACATACTGGAACATTTGACTCTTAATTGATCAGCATTAATGAAGCATAGATTTATATGACACTTGAGGAAGAAATTGATTAAGAGATTGAATTGATAATAGTAATATTGAAGTTAAATTTTGATGACTGTTTAAAATAGAATGGGCTGATATCTTGAGAGATGCTCAGATATATTTTGGTGGTTATTGAGCAAAAAATGAGCTAATATTCTCCAAGGTAATTTAGATTATATATATATATATATATATATATATATATATATATATATAT
>KE506081.1:48563-59385 GCA_000441515.1 Elaeis oleifera
ATATATATATATATATATATATTTGTGGTAGTATTGTGGTGAGCCGACTTGAAATCCAAGAAAGCTGACTTGGTTGCAGAGAGACAACAAAAATAGGGTGGATCCCAGGTGTCTTGGATTTTGATTTAAAAAGGGGCTCTTTAGGGGTTAACTCAGCAGCTTCAAATTATAAAGAAGTAGCTGAAATTTCTCCCAACAGTACCTCAGCATGGTCATTAATTGCAGGTCTTTTATATGTTTGACAAGAGGCAAGCAGTTTTCTTATTTTGTTCCTTCCAAGCCATGTCTACCGGTTCTTCCTTGCTGTTGTTTAATTCCTTAGTTAAAATAGAAAAGATAGAGAAGGAGAGGTACTGGAGAGGGTCATGTTCTCAGTTAGAAAACAAAGAGAATTTAGTTGGAAGAAGTGATTTTGGATTGAAAGAAGAAAGGTTGCTGAAATTGCTGATTGTGAGAAAAGAAAGGAACTTGTATTAATTTCAGCAGAATTTTAACTATTTGAGGTAAGAATTTTAATCTCTAAACTAGACTTAAATTGAATCTTGGATACTTATTATCAGATTTGATGTTTTGGTGAATCAAATTATAGGTTTAAATTAGAATTGAAGGGTGAATTGCTACTGCCAGAATTCATTGAAACCAATTTGAATTATTTTAGCGAATGGGTTGGAATTTGTTTTGGCTGAATTTGGAATAAATTATAAAAATGAAATACAGTTGAATTTCTAGAATTCTGGAGTTTATGTTGAGGTTTAGCTAACCCTAAATATGGTAAATAGAGTAGAACAAAAGTAAGAGTTAAAAAGACTAAAGAATAAGTATAAAAAGCAAAGCATGCATTCTCATATTTATTTATCATGTAAGTATTGCAATAATAAGTGTGTACCAATTCTAATAGAAGAGGAAGAAGGCTCAAGGGGTGCTTTGTGGGAGTCAAGCACCAAGGTGGTGCAATAGCTATCAAGAGGTGAGTGGATTTTTCTATTTAACTTTGGTGTTTCCTTAATGTATTTTGCTATGAAAGAGATTAACTATGAAAAAGAATATATTTCTGTTATTCTCCAGCTTATATGTATATGCAAGCATGAAAACAGAAAGTGATTCTTATTTGAAATGTTATTAAGAATATATATGTTTATGTGTAACCAATTTGGACAGCATAGCATTTTGAGTTTGAAAATATTTTTGAATTAGCTTATCAGCATTTGAAAATCGATTGAGCATTTATTTGAAAGCATACCTATAGGAATGATCAACCTATAGGATATATCATAGCTTTAGCTGTTTAAATAGCAGCAAAACAATCGGCACCACAAACAGCAAAGAAACAGTATAAATTCAGCATGCTCAGTGAGGCTCAGCAGTATCAGTTGCTATATTGCTATGTATTGACTGTCCATAGAAGTGGTGTCCTATAGTGTAGTTGGCCATAGTCCAATAGTATTTCTTCAGCAAAATGATTTATTACATAATTTATTCCTGTTATCATATAAGAGTTATGGAAGTATATCAGTATTGTTAGTTATTTGCTATATTAAGTATCAAAGCTGAACTTTCCTGTTTCTCCATTGTTAGATAGATTATCCATTGACTAGAACTTAGATCTCATCTTTCTCACTTTTTATATTGCAGACTTGGAGCACTTTAGCCAGGCATAGAGTAAAGCATCAGCATCTTCATTAGCATTTATATTAGAAGAGGTTGGTCATGTCGACTAGAGTAAGGAGCACATTTTTGGATCATGTCAGATAATGAGGAGCATTTTGACTATGTTAGCTAGTGAGGAGAGCATGTTGGGATATGTTGTATATTTTGGGCTTGTTCAATCAAAAAATATTAATGTATTATACTTTAAAATCATATATATAAAGTTATGAAATGATGAGTAAAAGCTTAAAGTTCTTGAGAATTATGTTGAGTTGATTTATGAATTATGTCTGATTTAAACTATAGTAGGACATAGTAGATGAATAGGGTTTGCTAGCAGCTTATGAACCACGGTATAAAGGGATATCAAAACTCTACTCAACTATTATACCTTGCTCGATTTAGGGAGTAGGGTGTGACATCCCCAAAGAGAATGTCTCCAATCACCGAGGCATCGATCCTCCTAGGAGAGCTTTATTAATTACATTCCTCTGAATATCCCCGAAACTCAAGTACTCATGGAGATCAAGAGACAGCTTCCCAGGCCAGAAAGAATGAAATCTTGGCCAAAAAATTACACGCGAAAGAGGTATTGCCTCTACCACTATGACTATGGTCATGACACTGAGGACTATGTCCAGCTTAAGGATGAGATTGAGGGTCTCATCCATTGGAGCCATCTGGATCGTTTCATTGATCGCGTAAGGGAAGGACATGTGGAGCCATCAAGAGCACCCCGACATCTGGAGCAGCCTCGATAGGAGTATCCAGTAGAAAATCGATCCATGACTGGCGTAATCAATACCATCACCGAGGGGCATAGAAGAATGGGACCTGGAGAACCAATCAAAAGATAAAGATTAGAAGAAGCGATCACTTTCTTCGAGGAGGATGCAGAGGGGCCCAATTTTGCATAATGATGCATTGGTTGTACTTCTAAATATGGC
Source organism: Elaeis oleifera (assembly GCA_000441515.1). NCBI lineage: Eukaryota > Viridiplantae > Streptophyta > Magnoliopsida > Arecales > Arecaceae > Elaeis > Elaeis oleifera. The sequence goes on from KE506081.1 coordinate 51,158, forward strand.
AAATTATGATGTATGATACATCTTAATAGATAATGAAAGCTCGATCGATATTTATTTTATGATCTATTCTTCAAAATAGATATTCCTTCAGATCGGCTGGGTAGGCCTGATTCTCCCTTTGTGGGCTTTACGAAGGATGCAATATCGATTGAAGGGTCATTACCCTATTGGTCATAACCGAACGAGAGCCTCGACAATCCACAACAAAGATTGACTTTTTGATCACTAGGGCATCCTCTGTATATATTGCTAACTTGGGGCGGCCAGGGCTTAACACCTTTAAAGTCGTGGTGTCAACCTATCATTTGCTAATGAAGTTTTCCACTAAACATAGGGTCGGGAGGTCTATGGAGATTAGGTGCTCGCTTGGTGCTATTATATAATCATCCTTCAAGGGATGAAATTATCTACTACCCTTCCTATCGAGGGGCTAGATACTCGCAATGAGTTGAGTGAAGAACGAGGGGAGTCAGTGGAAGATCTTGTGACGATCCTTCTAAACGATGGGAATGAAGGGCACCTAGTTCAAATAGGTTCAAGCTTGAATGAGGTCACTCGAAACTAGCTAATATCCATTTTGTAGGAGAAGGAAGATGTCTTTGGTTGGTCAGCAGCAGACATGCCCAAAATCAACTTGGAGGTAATGGTGCATTAGCTGAACATGGACCCTCTGCATTGATCTATCAAATAGAGGAAGCAGAGCTTCACACCTAAGTGACAGAAGGCCATTGCTGAAGAAGTGGATAAGTTAATTAGTGCTGGCTTCATCAAAAAAATAATTATCCTGAATAGCTAGTGAATATAGTCCTCATAAGAAAGCAAACAGAAAGTGGCGGATCTGCAAAGACTACACTGACCTTAACAAAGCCTACCAAAGGATAGCTATCTTCTCCCTCGAATCGACCAATTAGTGAATACCATGTCAAGCCACGAGCTCTTCACTTTCATGGATGCCTTCTCTGGCTATAACCAAATTCAGATGGCATCTGAAGATGAGGAGAAAACTGCTTTTATAATTGACCAAGATCTTTTCTATTATAGGATTATGCCCTTTGGATTAAAAAATACAGATACCACGTACTAGCGGTTGGTGAATAAAGTCTTTAGGGAGTAGATCGAGCGAAATATGGAGGTGTATATGGATGGCATGCTGGTCAATAGTCGAATATTGGGGGACTACACTGCTGACCTCAGAAAACTTTCAACACCTCCGAAAGTATCAGATGAAGTTGAACTAGATGAACTATGCCTTCGGAGTTACCTCTGAAAAGTTTTTTGGCTTCATGGTCTCACACAGATAAAGTTGAACTAGATGAAATGTACCTTCGGACTTATCTTTGGAAAGTTCCTTGACTTCATGGTCTCACACAGAGGCATTGAGGCCAACCTAGAAAAATTAAGGCCATACAAGACATGAATCTTCTGAAGTCTATAAAAGATATCTGTGCCTAACTGGAAGGATAGTTGCTCTCAGCCACTTTGTCTCTAGGTCGGCAGAGTGCTGCCTTTCTTTCTTTAAGATTTTAAAGTGGCCAATGGACTTTAAGTGGATGGAAGGGTGCTAACAAGCATTTGAAGAACTGAAAAGTTATCTTGGTTCATCACCACTCCTCATCAAAGTCAAGCCGGGCAAGGAACTATATCTCTATCTAGCAGTCTCCTCGATGGCAATAAGCTTAGTGCTCATATTAGAAGAAGAAAAAATTTAGAGATCAATCTACTACATCAGCAAAACCCTTCATAATGCCGAAACCAGGTATACAAGGTTTGGGAAGCTAATTTATGTAGGCCCTTGTCATTTCTGCCAGAAAGCTCCGATCTTACTTTCAGATGCATACTATAGTAATGCTGACTGATCAATCTCTCAAATCAATCCTGCATCAGCCATACACAATTGGTCGATTTGCAAAATGGATGATTGAGCTCACCAAGTTTGATGTGAAATTCCATGCTCGTCCCTTTATCAAGGTGCAGGTCTTAGCCAATTTCATCTCAAAATGCATAGTTCTGGAGGATAGCAATGAGGTCAAACCAACAAAGGGGAATTCACCAGAAGATGAACCCAAGGAGCTGTAGGTCATGTATGTAGATGGGTCATCGAATTCCACCAGATCAAGAGTAGGCCTAATACTCACTAAACTAAAGGGAATTGTTGTGGAGTATGCCTTGCATTTCGAGATTTCAACCACCAACAATAAAGCTGAGTATGAAGCTCTCATCATCGGGTTGAGAATTGCTAAAGAACTTGAAATACAAAAGCTAAGGATATACATCGATTCTTAGTTGGTGGTCGAATAAATGAGAGGGGACTACAAGACTCAAAAAGAAATATGAAAGGATACCTACAGAAGGTAAAAGAACTAACCTCGATATTTATCAGTTTTGATATTTGGTAGGTATCTAGGTCAGAGAACTCAAGGGCCTACTTACCATCCAAATTGAGAACTTCGACATTGGGGGACCTGCCTCGAGAATCATTCTTCAAAGTTATGAAAGAACCCAGCATCGAAGAGCTTGCTCCAATCTTACAAATTGATAGCGAACCAAGTTGGATAGATCCTTTCATCCACTCTCTTCAAGATGAGACATTACCATTGAATCCAAAAGAGGCTTGAAAAATCAGGCACCAAGCATCCTGCTCTGTCCTTTACGAAGGCAAGCCATATAAGAGGTCCTTCTCCTTGCTGCTTCTCAAATATTTATGCCCCTCTGAAGCTGAGTATATCTTGTGAGAAGTACATGAAGGAATATATGGAAACCATTTAGAGGGTAAGCCGTTGGCCTACAAAGTGCTTTGATAGGGATATTATTAGCCCACAATGTAGCAGGATGCGGTCGACCTGATAAAATGGTGTGACTGATGCCAGCAAAATGCCAACATCCAATGCCAACCAGCTATGCCAGTGACCTTGATCGGCACCCCCTGGCCCTTTGCACAAATAGAAAATGGACATTCTTGACCTATTCCCCTAGGCATCGGATAAATGAAAGTCTTTGCTCATCACCATCGACTACTTCATCAAGTGGATGGAAGCTGAGCCCTTGGCCCACATCACCAAAGCTAAGATAAAAATTTTTGTGTGGAAGTTCATTATATGCCGCTTCGGCCTCCTGCAAGTGTTGATCATCAACAATGATCCTCAGTTCAGTGGCATTCGATTCATCAAATTCTATCATGACCTAGGTATCTTGCATCATTTCACATCAGTGGGATATCCCCAGGCCAACAGGGAGGCCAAGGTATAATATTGAACTTTCCTGCGGGGCTTGAAAGCTAGGCTAGACTGCGCCAAGGGATCATGGGCAAATGAGCTGCTCCATGTGCTTTGGGTCTATAGAACTACTCAAAGAATATCCACTGGAGAGATCCTTTTCGACCACTCATTTGAAATAGAAGCAGTCATCCCTGTAGAGATAGGACTCCCCTCCCCCGTGTTGAAAACTACAATGATCAGGATAATCCAGAATCACTCCAAGCAAATTTGGATCTACTTGAAGAGGTCTGATAGAAGGCCTAGGTGAGAATGGTGGCCTATTAGCATAGAGTGGTGCAATAGTATAACTCCTATGTGCAAGGCAAAGAATTCAAAGTCGGCGACCTAGTTCTGCTCCATGCTGAAGTTTCACAATCAAGTAAACAAGAAACGTTATCTCCAAATTTGAAAGGTCCTTATCAAATGTACAAGACCATCAGACCTGGGATCTATCGTCTGAAGCAACTGGATGGAACTTCACTGCAACGACCTTAGAATTCAGTCAATTTATAAATGTACTATCAATAATATTCTTAATAAAAGTCTCCCCTTTGTCTACAAGTTTTGCAGATAAATGAGGCCTAATGTCATGATTTTCGAGTGCATCACAATGATTTCTAGGTGCATCATGATGATTTTTGGATGCATCATGATGACTTTCGGGTGCGCCACGATGACCTTCGGATAGTTCATCATAATAGCCTCTGAGTGCTTCATCACCAAGATGAACATAGCCACATGAAGTTCCCCAAAGCACCATGTCCCCAAATGGTTACAAGGATGTCTTACAACCATGAAAACCAAGAGGTTGGCTAGGCCTCAGAGGTCTGAAATGGGGTAGGATGCCCTTCGATCTCATAACTACGCCCAATCCAAAAGTCATGCTATTTATAAAAGTTCATGTTAAAGCATACATATCGCTACCCAAATGATGCGAGACAACAAGATCAACCAATAAATGCAAAAGGATAACATAAAATTTATCCATGAAAATGGGAAGCATGGATAATATAATAGCAAAAATAGCTTTTATTAGCTTCAAAATTCGAAGCAACTGACCACGATGATTACAATGTAACAATGTGATCTACAAGCTAAAATCGACGAAACACAAAATGGACCTACAACTAATCATGGACTTTGGGAGCTGGTTTGCCTATTGGGAAGACCCTGTTAGGAAACCTCTGGTACAACTCCCGTACCAGATATGGACCGCCTTTGCATGGACCTGGATGTTAATCCAGTAGCGAAGAAGATCGAAGAAAATGAAAGCAAAACAATAGGGGGGGCTATCCTAAGAGATGCTAGGGTTTGGCATTGGAATCAGAGAGAAAGAGATAGTTAGGGAGAAAAGTTCAATTGTATTTCACTCATTCAAACCCTAATACTGTCTATGTATAAATATACATAGCCATTAAGCTCGACCAAAAGCTCCTCTGGCTAAACCCAATACAAGAAAGTACTTACCGAGCCTATGTACATCCATATCTCATATGCTTTCATCTCTTGGACTTAATCCCAGTCTAAACCCTTGAGTTAGCCCTCTTAAGATCTATCAAATCAGATATTAAGATCTTAGGATCAAATTCAATTCTAGACCCATGCAAAATTCTATGCAACTCTGCCCATGCAACTGAGCCGACTCAGTCTCAAACTGAGTCGACTAACCTGGAACTGAGTCGATTCATACTGAGACTGAGCCGACTCACTTGTGTGCGGTGCCAGAATTTTTGAGATGTTATCTTCTGTCTGGCACGCCTCTATGATTTGGTCGATTCAATCTTAGTCTGAGTCAATCCAATATCTTGAATCTACTTTTCCTCCGTAGTTTTCAGTCCTAGCTCTGGTTCTTTGCTCCACCTTGTATCTCTAGATATCTGGAGCCCAACCAAGCCTCTCGATCTCTTCATCACCTGAATCTCAAGCCCGTGGAAAGCTTCACGCCTCCATCCTAGGACCACTTCTGTCTTAGCCTTAGGACCCAAATCAGTCCTAACCTCCTGAGCCAATACCTTGGCTCCTCCTATGGCCTCTCAAGGTTTGAAAGCATCACACCAACTCCTACAATCTCCACTTTGGTGCGTCCAAGTCTTGGTACACCTAGCAATGTCCTCCTACATAAATTCATTGTCGATGCGCACCCTAATAGCCCCTTGTGCGAACCTCTTTGCCTCTGCCAACTCTCTTTAGCTACTGAGCTCCCTTTGAGGCCTTTGGGATGATCGCCTCCATCACTAAAGATCTTAGCTTGCTCCTTTGCACCACCCTAGAGTTTGTTGTAGGCACCCTTCTGCTCGACAGTTGCATCAACTGTTGTCCTAGACTTTCTAGAGAAACTGCAGTATTCTTATACCGACACTCGCTGCACCTAACATGGTCTCCTCAGAGTCTCACCTCTCTACCTGCACACTTTGCTCTACTTAGCTCTGTGCAGCACTGACGCTGGTGCTGGGATATCGCTCCTCCTCTAGCACCTCTCCACTCTAAACACGTGCCAAAATCCTCTCCATCTGTGAAGCCACCTCTGTCCGGTGCTCCACTTGAACCTGAAGTCCCCTAATGCTGCAGAAGCCAACTCTATACCCAAGTCCCTCAAGGCCAACCTCCATCCAGTGCTCCACTTGAACCCGAAGTCCCCCTGATGCCGAAGAAGCCGACTTTATACCCAAGTCCCTCAAGGCCAACCACCCAATGCTGTCCTGTTGGGCCTGCCACTGCACCTCAACATTGTCGCTGCCCTTCGGATCCTCTGCACTCCACGGATCCCTCTGAAGCTATCTCAGATACACCACACCCGCGGGCTCCTCCAAATCATCAAGAGCTCATCCGACTCTTCACTTTCAGCGATTGAACCCATGGAATCTATCTTTCTCCTCCCTTAAACTTCTTCAAAGCAGACACTCCCACTTAAAGTGCCCTACTTCACCACACTTGAAGCAGTTCCTAGCCTCCCTGCTGCCCTTCTGGGATTGCCTTCGCCCCACCTGCTCATCCTTTTTCTTTCTTTTCTTGGGTCTCTCTGAAATTGCAAGACCCTCTTGGAAGACCTCCCTCTTTGTCATCCGTTCACGTTGCTTGTTGGACCTTAGCACTGAGATGATCTTTTCATACACCAGTATCTTCTTACCATAAAGCAGCATCATCACCAATAGATTGAAGCTCTCAGATAGTGAACATAATAGAAATAGGCTCTTATCCTCCTTTTCAAACTCCACCCAATATTGAGCAAATCCATGCTCATCCGGTCAAACTACTGAATATGCCCCACAACATCCTCGCCCTCTTGCATCTGGAGGTTGTACAGTTGCTTCTTCAGCATCAACTTGTTGTATATATTTTTTTCATGTACAACTGATATAACCTCGACCGCAAATGTCTGGGTGTTCTCTTCACCAACATGCCATACAAAACCTCATCTGCTAAACAAATCCTAATCGTGGCATATTGCCCTTTTCTCCAAGGATATCCATTACTTGTCATTCATCTCCTCCAGTCTATCCTCCAAGGCCGAATCCAACCTCATCTGCACCAGCAGATCCTCCACCCTCACGTTCCACAAGGTGAAACTCCCTTTACCATTAACCTTCAACCCACTGCTCTCCATGACTAACCCAGATCAAAATACAGCACATAAGGTAGATCTGAAAATTACCTGGCTAGGAATGGTGGACAACAGCCCCTTAGATCTCTTCCTTCCTCATAAAACCTAGAGAAGCCTTTAGATTTGAACCCTTACTGATCCTTTTGCTGAAAACCTGATCTTCTTCTTCCTCCTTCATGCAATCGGGCTCTGACACCACTTGTTGGGAAACCTTTGATTCAACTCCCACACTAGATGCGGTCCGCCTTTGCGTGGACCTAGGTGTTAATCAAGCAGTGAAGAAGATCGAAGAAAATGGAAGCAAAACAATGGGGTGGCTACCCTAGGAGATGCTAGGGTTTGGCATTAGAACTAGAGAGAAAGAGAGAGTTAGGGAGAAAAGATCAATTGTATTCTACTCATTCAAACCCTAATACAACCTATGTATATATATACATAGCCATTAGGTCTGACCAAAAACTCTTCTGGCTAAACCCAATACATGAAAGCAATCATTGAGTCCATGTACACTCATGTCTCATATGCTCTCATCTCTTGGACTTAATTCTAGTCCAAACCCTTGAGTTAGCTCCTTTAAGACCTATCAAACTAGGCCTTAAGATCCTAGGATGAAACCCAATTCTAGATCCATGCAAAAATCCCATAAGCTTTGCCTCCACTACTGAGCCGGCTCAGTCTCAGACTGAGTCGACTTAGATAGACTGAGCCGACTCACCTACATGCCATGCTAGAATTTTCAAGATGCTATGTTCTATCTGGCATGCCTTCTGCGACTTGGTCGATCCAATCTCAGTTTGAGTCAATCCAATATCCTGAATTTACTTTTCTTCCACAGTCTTCAGCTTTGACTCTGGTTCTTGCTTCATCTTGTGTATTCAGATATTTGGAGCCCTAACCAAGCCCCTCGAATTTTCATCACTTGAACCTTGACCTTGTGGAGAGCTATGCACCACCTCCACCCTAGGACCACTCCTATTCTAGCCCTACACTACAACAGAAAAAGGTATTTTACGATGTAAATAAAGCATCACAAATAATAAATTTCTATCATAAATAATTATTTATGATGGAACTTTCATTGCTAATAATTCGTTGCTAAAACTGGGATTGCAGATAATATTTTATGATAAAAAATAATTTCATTGCTAATAATTATTTTTTTACGATGAAATATTTTCGTTGCAAATTTTTTTACTTTTTAAATTATTTATGATGGAACAATTATGTCATAAATAGGTAAATTTGTGATGAAAATATTTCATCATAAATAATTAAAAAATAAAATAAATTATTTATGATGGAACATTTTCATCATAAATAAATTTATTTACTATAGATATTCCATCATAAATAATTCCATCACTATTTAAAAT
>KE506081.1:93374-104238 GCA_000441515.1 Elaeis oleifera
CCTTTTCATCTCCTCCAGAAGTTCATCTTCAACCTCTGGAAAGGTTCTAGAGATTTGAAGAAAGGATGCAGATCAGCCAAAAAAAATATCTTCATACGAGCTAGCACTCTCGAGAAGATCGATCAGATCGGGACTTCGAGTGGATTTTTCGTAGAGACCGGACGTGTGTGCAACTGCGAGCAATCAGTAAGAATCCTCTCCACCATATCTCTCAGTAGCGGAGATCGTCGATCCGCGATTAGATATGGAGTTCGGAACTCAGATTAGAAGTAGATGTGATCTACTGCTCACATGCATGCATACTAATTTTGTCTTTGGATTATTTTAGATTTTATATGCAACATAACATGTCATAGATCCGAGAGTAGGTTGATTTGATGATTAGATCATATGCATGTTAGATTAATTTGATTAATCTAGTTGTCTTCTGCTATAATTTTTTTAAAAAATTCGAATACATGCATGAAATCGCCTACGCATCCCAACAGAAGGGTTCCCACCGGAGCCAATTCCGGTTAGAGACTTGTTTGCAGGTCCGATTGTTGCTGTTGTAAGCAGACGCCATCTCACTCTAACCACTCCAACCCAAGCAGAAATCTATTGCTCTATTAGGTATGGAGAACACTTGGACTTGTTGAAATGTGATTCAAAGTAACAGCTTATGTTATGGTTTGATCAAGTCATGTTTGACTAGGTGATGACTAGTTTGCTTATGTGTCCGGATTATTTATTTTATTCTCATCTGATGTCAGATTTTCTATTAGATTGTTTATAGGGTTAAAATCGGATCAGATATAGATTGGATACCGATATATCGATATCTATATTTATTTTATCTGATGAATACAAATATGGATATGGATATTATTTGGATATAAAAATTCATATCCATATTGTTTTACATGGACATGGATATAATTCAGATACTAGATGCAAAGATATAATTACGGATATAAATTGGATAATTAAATTTATGACTGTAAAATTAAGGATATTACTAAATAGATAATAAATCAAGTTAATAGTATATTTATATGATTATATATTTTTAAAAATTAATAAATATTATATAAATTATATAAGGTTATAAGTAGATTCGGATATTCGGATATGGATCGGATAGTTATGAATCATGAATCCATATTCATATCTATTTTCTTTGATGCATATAAATACCGATATAAATATTAATTAAATTTTAAATTTTAACTATATTCAGATATAAAAATAGACAAAATAGATGTTAATCATACCACTTTTTCTCCTAATTATTTATCTTGTTCACTTTCCCGGTCCACATACTTTTAAAGAAAAACGTAATTCATCAATCCACTAATATTGAAAAAAGCCAAACCAGCCTGCACTCTGACGCTCGTTCCCTTGTCTCTGCCAGCCACACAAACACACCCAACACACGTCCAACGCCACACCCCCTGGCCCAAGAATAATTCCGTACTTCCTAAAACTATATAAATCCTGACAGTGAAACAAATTGGCACGTCATTCTCCTTTGCCTTTGATGGCGGGCAAACGAGCACCACAGCTATAGACCGAGCAAAAGGCCTGCACGCACGTCAACAGCAGGAGCAAAATAGCAGCCAGAAACGTGAGGATCTGCCAGGACCCCAACAAATAAGTCTTCATGAACTTCCGGGTCTTAATACTCCACCTACTGCTATAGTACTTGTTACATCCACTATCACTTTGTCTATGAGCGGCACTTTTGATAGCCTCACCGCTCTGCTCATCCCATTCCAAAGATCTGCCACCTCCCTGTCATTCTTCATCCGGTTCAAGATGATTCCACTTTGCCGTAGTAGTTTCACATCCTCCTCGGTGTCTATAATCCCATTAATCAACTCTGTGTATCGAGTAAACACCATCGAACCCGACTCGACCAATGTCTCATATGCTACTAAATTTCTCAACAGAACTTCTGTGTTGTTGTCCAAACTCACCGTAGGAAGATAAAATGCAGCAGTTTTCAGGTCGAACATGATCCTGGAGAGGCCCCCATTTGTTGGTAAGAACTTCACGCCGGCCTTGGTGAGCTCAGTCACTGAAGGGATCATTATCTCTTCAACCCGAGGTGGTTTGTCACGTGAGCTCGCGTCTTGATCCTTGGATTTATCATCTTCTTGGAAGGAGACGAGCTTCACCATAGCCTTCCAAGGTACCTTCACTAAGAACTTGATGGGTCCTATAATGAGGCCTTTCAAGATGTCTAGACCTGAAGCATAACTCCAAACCGAACTGAAAAGTTCGCTCACGTAGCTAGAATTGGTCCAAGGTTTCTCCTCATTTAATTTGGGCATATCAACTTGCTGTTCGATTTCATAGGTTTCGCTTGCATCTCTTCCCTTAGGAACAATCATGAAATAAAGTAGTTGCAGCAAGTGAGCGTGCTGCTTGATGTCAACATTTGAGAAATAATCATCTGCCACCTTGAAAGGAGAAACCTCCCTTGCAAATTCTATCAACATTTTTGGGAGTTCATCATCGACAATTTGACCTGAAAGGCTTTGAAATCTTAGGATCCTTCGTAGTAGAAAGAGTGGTATCTGGTTCTCGAGCATCAGGATGTCCCTAAGGATGACATTATAGGCCAACTTCATTCTTTCAGAGTCCACCATATGTGACATTGATGGCACCTTCCTAAAAACATTTTCCTCCGCGTATGAGTAGTTGCGAAGGAACTCAAGCAAGAAAGATGCATCTATGGTCATCATCCACGCTAAAGTCTCTCCACTGAAGTCAAGAAACCTAAATAACATTATAAGCAGATAATGCTTTCAGTACTGCGCATCAAAAAATAGCTGTACAACATATTAAACACTGAATAAGTTAATCACTAGCCATGCTGATGAGACTGAATTATAAAAGAGCAGAATATACCTATGGTAATGAGATCTAATCTTGTGTTCTTTTTCCATGAAGTGGTCGACAAGTTGTTGGAGTTTGTGGCTCTGGAGCTTATTCTGTGTTCTTTTGGCAGTGGCGAGCTTGTAGCGCTCCATTTCATAAAGCTTGGGGTCCCAATGGTGGTACGGTCCGACCGCGAAGAGCTGGGGGACAAAGGCTTCAGGCTTGGTGGAGAGTAATGTTTTGGGGACGCTAAACACGGAGACGGGGAACTGGACATCCTCGCCAACCTCCTCGTCGAGGGTGCTACGAATTTGGATTACCCATTGATGCTCGTCAAAGAGGAGGATTTTTATCTTTGCGAGGAAAGAGGAGATGATTATTTGAAGAGAGCATTGAGGACTCCTGAGAAGCCATAGACCTTGCCCAAAACAATGGGTTCACCCTCTTTATAATTTGGTGAACTTGCAATTGTTGGCGTCCGCCTGGTGCGAGTCCCACTCCACAAGCCCATGGAGGAATAGTTCTCTTTCCTTGGCGAAAGTTACTTTAGAGAACCAATGTCGCAATCCATGAGAAGATACAACACCTTAGTGATTTGCGGTAATGCAGATCCTTGGATGGTGTTGGGTCGTGCCGTGTAACAAAGGCCACCACTTAAGAAGCAATGTGTTAGGAAGGAGAGATCCACTCAAGAAAGTAGCTACTGAGGGATAGGCCCACATAGGATAGGACAAGAATCCTGACCTATCTAGGGTCTATATTCCTCAGGGAAAAGGTCATATTTTTAGACGATATGATTCCCTTTTAATATATAGCATCATCCAAAAATAGTAACCTTTCTCGTTCAAAACAGCTGGTCATGGTTAATTCCCATTCAAATTTTAAATCAAGCTTGGATAATAGTAAATTTTTTTTTAATAATGAATGACTTAACGGCTTTAATTGGATGATTCAAAATCCACATGATAAAACGGTCCAATTAATAATTTCTGCCTTCTCACATGTAAAGCCCAAAAGATGGGACCTCACGAGGGGCGACACATGGATTGATAAGTGGAAGCATGGAGATGTAGGTTGATAAGGAGGATCATGGGCTCTGATACTATATTATAAATATCCTATCTAAAAATCCAGACATATAGGTGCATCGGTCCATATGTATACAAGCACTTCGTACGATGATTGTTGACCTATCTGATATGGGACACTATTCCTCAGCAATAATAGCATATGGACTAAAATCCTTTGATTTTTTTTTGTTTCTTTTCAATTTCCTTATTTTTTATGCGTTGTGATAGATAAGTAGAAAAAATGAAATAAGAAGGAAAAGAAGAGAAAAGAACAAGAGCATACAAATTTATGTGATTCGGTCTCTTGACCTTTTTACATAGACAGAGATAATGCAAAAGCTTCATTATAAAAAAATATAGAATACAGAGTATAAAATTATCTCATAAACTCTAATCTCCAATACATCAGATCTCTCGAACACTCAATTATACCTCTCCCTTTAGGGTTATAAGGTGTATATAATAATAATAATAATAATAATAATAATAATAATAATAATAATAATAATAATAATAATAATAATAATAATAATAAAGTAAGTTAGTATTTAGACTTAAACTGATATTACTATAATAATCAATTTAGATATCCTAATTTGATATGAACTTGAATTGCTATCCATAATAGAACTTCTAGAAGTTGAGTGGACTTATTCTACTAGAAGTAAATTCAAAATTTTCTCAAAAATCTCCATCTTGACTCGAAATTTATCAAGTCAAATATATTAAAATCTTTCTCATTGTCTCTTCTTCATCCGCTCCTATGGGCATTAAACTCTATAAATATCAATCAAGTCTAAGTAATACTTGAACTTGTTAATTAGAAGTGGCTTTGTCAACATATCAGCTGAATTCTCTATATCTTGATATGAGGAAGCTTCCTTACGCTCAACACTCTTAGATACTTCAAGAGTATAAGCAATCATATATGCCTATAGTGAAGGTGGTCTAATTTGCCTCCTTTTCCTATTAGTAGTAATATTGTATTGTGGTTGCTGTACTGATACATCATCCTATATGAAATCTTGCATCTTTAATTATCTCATGGGGCCAAACTAGAGAGTTTTGGGACACTCTCTAGAGCTTCAACATCAAGCTCCAATTATTTACTAACACCATGACTAGACCTACACTATCAACAGATTTCTTCTTTCAATTTAACATATATAGTAGGCTCATCAAAATAACATCTCCATTAATAATAATTTTGGATAATTTAAAAATCATTTATACACCATAATCTAAATTTCTTCACCCCATCTACATAACCTAAGAATATGCATCATTTTGCCCTTAGTTCATATGCAGTTTAACTAAATATTCTCATAGCAGAATAATTAATAGAGTGACCAGACCCCACCTCATGTGGGATCTTATACTCAATTAGAGTTGATGGAGACCAATTTATCAGGTACTATGCTGTATTAATGGCTTCAGCCCTGAAAGTTTTGTCAAGTCTAGCATTTGAGAGCATACAACAAGTTCTCTTTATGAGTATTCTATTTATTTATTCTACTACTCTATTCTACTGTGGCATTCCTCATATAGTGCGATGTTTTACTATACCTTCATTCTTGTAGACCTTATCAAATTCATTATCTAAATAATACTCTAAACTATTATCAATTCTCGGCATTTTAATCTTCTTTCTAATATGCTTCTCAACCAAGGTTTTCCACTTTTGAATTTGACAAATACTTCATTGTGAGGACCTAGATTTTTCTAACCATCTAGTATGAATCTTAAAGCAAGGGTGGAAAAGTAAGGAAAAAGGGAATACATGAAAGAGGGGAGGAAGAGGACTCCGATTGGGAATCTTCTTCTCTCCTGATTTCTATTGAATACCAAGATTGTCCCCTCAAAAAATTGGACTAACATGCCCCTAATCATGCCTATAAATAGTGATCCCTTTTCCTCATATTTTCCCTACAAAATCTCTTGAAAATTATCATCGATTTCGAGTTATTTTGAGCCCTTTTTTTGGGATTTTGCTGAAGAAATCACCAGATTTCCCTCGTTTAGTCTCATCGGACCTAGGTAAGTATTAAGTCTTCAATTCCTCTTCTTTCTCAGGTTTGTTGCCACTGATTGGAGCCAACAAACCATTAGATTTGGGCAAAAATAGGGTCTTCCTGATTTTGAGTTTTCTTCCTCTGTTTTGTCGATCACCGACGGCTATGGCCACAGTCGAGGTCACGTCCAAGTCAGCACTTAGTGTTACCATTGGTCGCTGGCCAGTGTTCCATGGCCATAGCCAAATGAATCCATTCAAACCTTTGATATCCATCTCCAGTTGCATCGAGGAGTGGACATCGATATTTTCAAACATTTATTGATGATTATTCTACAAAGCTCGAGATGTATTTCTAAAAAATAAGGATGAATGTCACACCCTGAACCCAGCATTTGGATTGAATATGTGATGGTTGCATCCTCTTTACGGCAAGACTCTAAAGAATATGCAAGATCTTAAAATTCATTACAACCTCAAGATCCATAATATTGTAATACTAATAATAATTAGCAAAAGTTGCATGATTACAAATTCAATTCTTTCAATCATCTGCCTGTTACATGTATGCCTTAGAAGTCAATCAGACTGATACATTTAATTATTCTAGGATATAATTTTATATTTGATATTTTTATTATCAATAAAATTAGGTTAATTTATTCTATTCATGTTACATGTATCCATGAATTATCTAAAAAATTAATAAGATGATAATACATATTCTCAAGAGTTGAGAATTTGAGGCATGTATCATTAGTGATTGATTTTTAAATACTTTCAATTGATGGATAATCACAAAGATGTTGATTGACTTGGAGAGATTGTTGTATAGATCACTTTCTTTTGAAAGATAGACGAGTATGGAGTCTACAATGTAAGATTCTAAAGCGAGAGCATAGATGATTGTCAAAGAATAAAGGTATCGAGCATAATTAATATGAAAATTATTTAGATATCTACTCACTCATCAGTGACTTACTTTATATTGCAATAATGTGATTAGTCTTTGAACTTACCGTACCTCTACTATTCACAATAGAGTTGCTATAGTTTGACTATATATACACTTAGTCCCAAGCTATATATATCTTTATGGTTCATATTGGCTGCAGTAGCTTCATTGTAGGAATAGGACGTGCATCTATATGAAATCTATCATCCTTGGTAAATAAGAAAGATATCCTATATAATTTATGAGAGTGAGTTCAAAAGACCTTAGCTAGGATAGTGTGAATAATGAAAAAAATTTTCAATATTTTCACATCAAAAACTCGAATCAAATAATTAGATATATGATAGATGATAAGATTCGACAAAAATTTTATAACCTCCATCTTATCAGGACTCGTGATAGAAGAACTGTATCATACAACAACTGTACCTAGAGATTTATCTATTTTATTCTGTTGGAATATCACTATATGCTGTTAGATATTACTGGTGGATTGTAAAACTCATGAGAATTATTTTGATGGTCAATAATTCTTATTCGATAAGTTAAAATTATTTCAATCCATTGAAAGGAGTTTCAATGATATTGTTGATGGAAATCACAATATATCTCACTATCAGATAAAATAAAATCTATGAGGTCATATATAAAGATTTTGTGTCTAATCAGATGGTTGAATTTTGTTAACATGTCAAAATTGATAAGTCAAAGATTTGACAATATCAAAAAACTGACACAATCAAGCCCAAAGGCAGTAGGACTCCTAACTACCTTTCAACAGGTCAAAGGTTGATCCGTCAAAGTTTATCCATCAATAAGATGACTTACAGAAGGACTCCTCATCAGAGTTAGTGCCACCCACCTTTTCTCAGGCCATATTTATTGAAAATTATATCCCAAAGTCAATCGTCAGCCTGTTGATATTTGAGCTTATTAATGTAATTATATATGAATTATTAAATAATAATATTATTTGATTTTTTATTATTTTGTGTATATCTTCTTTGAACTTCTGCATTGTGATGAAGTCTTTAGAAATATTTGAATCGATATAGGAGGATATATCATTTAATCCTTAAATTCTGTTCACGGCTAAATGATATGCTATTATTAGGATGATAGTTATAATGAGTGTAGGTCATTATGTGCTATGTGCATTGGTTGTCCTCTTAATCAAGGAGTGTGGTGACACTGACATGGCATGCAAATGAGATATAGAAGTACATCTCACTGAATGTGACCAACTACTGAATACTCTGCTATCAAGAGTAGCTCATGAAGGATATGGGTATAAGTGTCCCTCTGATCTGAGATCACTATGATAATTTACAAGTAACTCACTATGCTTTGATGCCGGACTATCTAAATTTTAATTCAGTGATGGAAGGTTTAAAGGCACAGTCAAGTACTTGCAAAGTCGGTATGTGAGTCTAGATGAAATTGACCTCTTCGAATAAGTGAAAGTTAATGCATCAATGTGTTTCAATTCAGTAAAATCTCGATCGAAGTGATTCATATGATGGATTTAAAAGTTAAAATACAATGTAAATGATCTTTCAGGGTTGATAGTTAAATCTTAATTTAGTCACCTTGAGTATTTGGGTCAAAGAGATGAATTATATGGTAACCATATGCTAATGGGTTCTTGAATGTTGCTTAGCATTCTTTCAACCTATCCAGATGTTTGATATCATTGCTAGATGATCACTCTGATTGGTACAGAAAAATTATTCTTGTACTACCGGCTTAGGTTCGAATCTATAAGGTCATACTCAAAAGAAGATTCTGACTGATCTTGTGGCTGATCAATGATTGAGAATCATTCCAACATATAACCGACAATTTGATTGATGATTAACCTTATGCAAGAGTTACAATAAATTAATTCGCTAATAGCTGGTGAATTGTAAGAGGATTGATTAGTGATTAGATTGCTCAATTTGATTAAGTATTGAGGTTTGGATCAAGTCTGATTGAATTAGATTCAATTAGGTTTGACTTGATTAGGTTATGAGATGACCTAATCGCTTAGGATGTTTGATTCCTGATTTGATTGAAACTTGAGATCGATTAATTTTTGATTTGATTAGAATTTAATTGAGATAATTTGTTACCTAATTAGATTAAGTTAAATGATCTAATTGAGTCTAATCTAATTTAGTTTGGTTAAGAGTCTAATTGGATAAAAATTCAAATTCGAGTTTAAATGAATTTGAACCCATTCCCATGCGCCACCCTTTCTCTGTGCCCTTCTTTTCTTCACGCAAGAAATATTTTTGCATGAATATTTCTTGTGCCCAAAAGAAGATTAATGCCCACTTTCTGATCCCTTTTGAATTTGGATGAGGTTGGGTTAAGTTTGAGTTCAAAAGGTTTGAATTTGAATGAGATGTTAGAGTCCAAATCAAGTTGAACTCTTTCCCCATGCCGACCTCTCTTCCCATGCACGAGAATCATATTTTGTGTGATTATTTCCCATGCCAATCTAATGTTTCTCACCTTTCTTTTGCACCCCCTAGGGATAGGATAGGTTTTGTTGGGTTTTGAATTCAAATAAGTTTGAATTTAAACTAAACTACCTAGTGTTTATCCTATCCTCTCTCTTCTCCATGCCATACCTTAAATCCTCTCATTTTTGTGTGACAAAAAGAGAGACTTTTACCATGGAAAAGGGTTTTTGAGAGAGAGGGGGTGTGAAACAGAGAGGGGGCAGGTCTTTCTGCACGACAGAAAGAGGAAAATTCCTTCCTCTTGGGGCGTGAGTTCTAGGGTTTCGACTCTAGTTTTTTTATAAGAAGAACAAAATAAGAGACTCTTATTCTATACTTCCTACATCACCATACATCATCATCTCCTCCTCTTATTCCATCTTGTAATCAAAAGAGTCTAGATGATCCAAAGGAAGGAGCACATTTCAGCCATCCAGTACCTTTTGTGCGAACTAGCATTCCTGGGGAAGGTCGATCTAATTAGGACTTTGAGCGGATATCCTATAGAGGCCGGATGTGCTGTACGGCTCCTCGACATCAGAAAGAACCTATTACTATATCTATCAACAGCGGTGATCATCGATCCGCACTCAGGTAAAGATCTAATCTCAATAGATAGGATCTACTCCTGATTAGATGTTATGCTGTAGATTTGATTTGTTCACATGATTGATGTGATTAATCATACATAAAATCAGATATTATATTTATTCATGTCATTTGATCCTTGTTAGGTAGTTTCTAAATCAGATCTGGAGCATGCATATAGATTAAATTATTTAATCTGTAGTCTTTTGCTTAAAATTTTAAAATTGCATACTTTAAACTACCGATTTTCCTTCAAATGGTATCAGAGCTGCGTTCAATATGACATATATATTATGCATATAATTTATTTAATTATTAAATTATATCTAAATAATTAATCTTAAATCTGAGTAGTGTAGTAATTGAATTGGGTAGATCACCATAGCCATCCAGTCATAGGAGAAAGTAAGATTTTATGGCCCTCTCTTTCCATTCGATGGGATTTCTTATAACATGTAGGTGTGCTACGTGATTATTTTCATGAAGATGAATAACGAAAGGAGCTAAATTTTTTTATTTTAGATCTGATATATTGTATATTAGATATGAAATTAAAGTTTATTTGATTGTGTGATAATTTATAAAATATTTTATAAAATTAAAACTGTTTTCAAAATACTGAACCCCAACCCATGTCAGACCAAAATTTAATTAAGAATTAAGTGA
This sequence comes from Elaeis oleifera, assembly GCA_000441515.1. Taxonomy (NCBI): domain Eukaryota; kingdom Viridiplantae; phylum Streptophyta; class Magnoliopsida; order Arecales; family Arecaceae; genus Elaeis; species Elaeis oleifera. Next base: position 104,019 of record KE506081.1, read on the forward strand.
TCTAGATTTAAGAATCAAAGATCTAAGGCCTAATTTTTATAAATTATGGGTCTATGGGTTAGCTCGAGTCAAGTCCATTTAATTGGATTAGATCTAGGGTTCACTACAAGAAATGTCACTTTTTGCGATGAATTTATTTACGATGAAAATATATTTCATCACAAATAAGGATATTTATGATGAAAATAAAAATTTATTACTAATAATTATTATTTATGAT
>KE506081.1:126091-139962 GCA_000441515.1 Elaeis oleifera
GTCAATTTGTGACATAAATCAATACCCCTCGACTCGTAACTCAGAACCTCCTCCAAAGATCAAGCACAAATCCTTATTCCTTCTCAAGTACTTGAGGATGTTCTTCATAGCTATCCAGTGCTCCTCATCTGGATTCAACTGATACCTGCTCGTGACACTCACTACAAGGACAATATCAGATCGAGTACATAGCATGGTATACATGAGGCTCCCTATGGTTGAGGCATAAGGAATCGTACTCATGCACTGAACTTCTTCAGATGTAGTCAGATACATCATTTTAGAAAGATTAATACCATGCCTAAGAGGTAAAAGTCCTCTTTTAGAGTTTTTCATGCTGAACCTCTTCAGCACCTTCTCTATGTATAGCTTTTGTGACAGGCCTAGCATCCTTTTAGATCTATCCCTATAAACTTTATTTCAAGAATATAGGATGCTTCCCCTAGGTCTTTCATAGAGAATTTTTTGGACAACTATCTTTTGACCGTAGTCAACATCGGAATATCATTCCTAATTAGAAGAATATCATCCACGTACAATACGAGGAATGTTATTGCACTCTCACTGATCCTTTTATAAACACAAGATTTCTTTTCGTTCTTGATGAAATCAAATGATTTGATCATTTATCAAAATGATAGTTCCAACTCCGAGAAGCTTGCTTTAATCCGTATATGGACCTTTGCAGCTTGCAGACTCTGTGATCACTATCACCAGATGTGAAACCTAAAGGTTGCTCCATATAGATATCTTTCTCAAGATATCCATTCAGAAAAGTAGTTTTCACAACCATCTATCAGATTTTATAATCATAATAGGCTGTAATAGCAATTAGAGTGTGGATGGATTTCAGTATAGCTACGGATGAAAAGTTTTTGATAGTCAATGCCCTCGCACTAGCTATAATTTTTGTCACAAGCCTAGCTTTATAGGTCTCTACCTTACCATCGACACTTATTTTCTTTTGTAGATCTATTTACACCCAATGGGTACAATACCCTCGGGTAGATCCATTAAGATCTATACTTGATTCAAGTGCATCAAGTCAATTTCTGACTTCATTGCATCTAATCATTTTTCGAAATCAATGTCAAACATCTCCTCGTCCAAGGTATTAGGATTATCACCATGATCTCTATCTCCCATAAGAAATATTTCTTTACTTCCTCTGTAAGCATAACTATGTACCTTTCAAAAGGTCAGAAGATCCTGCTAGATCTACGAGGTGGTAGAGGAACATCAACTACTGGCTCATGAATAATGGGTTCTTGAGGATCTATAGCATTTTGCTCTTTAGAGACCTTCTCTTCGAGCTCAACTAACCTTCCACTGCCACCATCCTGGATAAACTATTTTCTAGGAATATGGTGTTCCAACTCACAATTACATTGTGATCTTGCGGAAAGTAGTAGTATCTCATGGATTCTTTTGGATACCCTATAAAATGAGCTATTATAGATCTATCTTCTAGTTTATCAGCCATCTATCTCTTGACATAGACCGGACATCCCCAAGTCTTAAGATAATCTAGACTCGATTTCTTACCGTATCATATCTCATATGGTGTGGTAGGAATGGACTTTGATGGAATCCTATTCAACAGGTGAATGGCGGTTAATAAGGTATGTCTCCAAAGATAAAAGGATAGATCAGTGAAGCTCATCATGGACCTGACCATATCTAATAGGGTCCTATTCCTCCTTTCGGATATCCTGTTGAGCTAAGGTGTTCCGGAAGGAGTCCATTGAGAGACTATATCATTATCCTTAAGATATTTCAGAAATTTTTGACTAAGGTACTCACCTTCTCGATCAGATCAAAGAACCTTAATGGGCTTATCTGTTTATTTTCTACTTTATTTCTGAAATTTTTGAACCTTTCAAATGCTTCAGACTTGCGTTTTATCAGATATACATATCCATACCTAGACAGATCATCGATAAAGGTAATGAAGTAGCTATAACCACTCCTAGTCTGTACATCAAATGGTCCACATACATCGGTGTGTACCAGGATAAGTAACTCAGTGGCCCTTTCCCCATATCCTACAAAGAGTAACTTGGCTATTTTTCTCAAAGACAAGATTTACAAGCGAGATACGACTCTGGATTAAGAGAGCCAAGGATCTCATCCTTTTTAATTTGTTATCTTGTCCTCTCCAATATGGCCTAGTCTATGATGCCACAAGTACTTTTGGTTAATTTCATCTCTGGATCTCTTTTGATCTACGACACTCACTATTTACTCGTTTAAATTCACATTCGCATCAATATGCAAGTGATATAGACTGTCAATTAAAAGATCTCATGCAACTAATTTATTTCGTAAATAAATAAACAAAAATCTTTATTGAAATTAATTTCAAAATCTTCCTTTGCTAGCACAGACACGAAAATCAAATTTTGACTAACTACAGGAACAAAATAACAGTCCTTTAAATCTAATCTAAAACCAAACAGTAATCGAAGAGGATAAATATCAACAGCTTCTGCAGTAACTTTTGCTCCATTGCTTATCTAAAGGATCATGTCACCTTCCCTCAACCTCCTATTTCTATTAAACCCTGCATTGAGGTACATATATGAGCACTCGAACCAGAGTCTAATACCCAACTAGAAGTAGAAGAAATCATAAGGTTAGATTTAATTACGAGCATACCTTTCAAAGGTTTATCACCCTTTTTGGACTTTAGGCTCTTCAGGTAGAGTGGACAGTTCCTCCTCCAATGGCCTTTAGCATCACAACGGAATACTTTCTTTACTTCGGCTTTCTTTGGAACGTCCTTCTTTGGCTTGCTCTCTTTCTTCTACTTCTTAGCGGATTTAGTCTTCTTCTTTTCAATAGACTTTTTTTGGAAGAAGTTTGCTCCACAGCGAGAACAGTACCCCTTGAACTCTTCAAAATTTTTTTTGTAGTGACCAATATGTTGACCAGCTCGGGTATAGTGCAATCGAGTTTATTCATATAAAATTTATAATAAATTGACTATATGAATGCATAAAGGATTGAAAGATTAAATCCATCTGTAATTCTTTTACATATCAAGCCTGAGCTTCCCAAGCTCCTCAATGTCCTTGATCACTAGTGTCATACAGTGCTCATGGATAGACTGTCCTTCGTGCATCTTCAAATTGAAGAGTCTCTTGGATACTTCAAAGTGTGTAATACGGCTCTGCTCACCATACAACTCTTGCAAGGACAATGGGGATAATGGGCTGAAGTAGTCGTTGTGAGACAATGGGGATAAAAGTTAAAAATAGAAAATGAGCTGTTATAGATCCCTAGGTCGGCTCAGTTTTCTCTGAGTCGGCTCAGCTCCTTACTAGGTCAGCTCAGTTTTGAACTCAGTTGGCTCAGTGGCATCAGACTGAAAATACTACTTTCTATCTTTTGTTCTTTCTCAGACTGGGTCGGCTCAAATTTTTATTGGATCGACTCAATTGGCGTGCCAAGTATGCCAAATGCTATTTTTCAATCTTTTTTTAAATTAATTTTAGGCTAGACTTGCCTTCTAAAATTGATTTAATCTTCATTAAAACTCTTTAAATTTCAATTACATATAACTTATACTCAAAATACTTTGTCATCATCAAAATCAATCTTTGGGTCAACAAGTCCGAGCTTCTCAAGCTCCTTAAGGTCCTTGATCATTGTCATACAATGATCATGGACTAACTATCCCTCGCACATCTTCATATTGAACAACCGCTTGGATAATTCGGAGCACACGGTCTGGCTCTACTCACCTACAACTCTTGCAGGTGAGTGATCATGGCACGGGTAGTGGATATGTGCTCATGCTGGCTCTGCAACTCATTTGACATAGAAGCCATTACATATCATCATCTATCCACTTGTCCAGAGCAGTTCTTTGCTTTGTCATAGGATAGGCTGGTAAGACTGGGGCATCCTGATTGAGTACATACCCAATCTTCTCAGATGTCAGGATTATCTTGGGGTTTCTGAGCCAGTCTTTAAAATTTGTGTCAGTCAGATGGTTGGTTTCGACGATGTAGGCTAGAGGGTTAGAGGCCGATATTATTTATCTACGAGAGTAAACATTCTAGTTAAATATTTATACTTAAAATTATATTTATTTTAGGAACTTTTAGATGCAAACAGACTTTCACTATTTTTTCGAATTTCAATACTCTTTGGATGAAAATAAAATCTGATGCAACCAATGTAAGATTTTTAATGGGTGCTGCGGTCTCACCGATGTCATGCACCTCACTTAAGAGTTATTGATGACACAGACATCGATGCATAGATAACTTTTTGTCCAGATATTTTTTTAAGCATATTGCAGTAACTTGGTTTCTAAGTCATGTGAGCTCAGATAACACATATTTTTCACTCTTTAGTTAAGCCAGACCCACCATTCACAAGTAGGTGTGAAGCCGTAATTGAATCCCTCAGATAACATATATTGGGCTTAACCCTATCTTCACACTGAAGCAACTCTTTGCTAGTAGAGTGGTTGCATATTTTCGATACAACTGAACTACTATAACCAGTCGAGAACAATCAACATCAGTACCATGCTCGTACTTCTACAATGATGGAAGACCATTAGGCTTAATATCAATTTGGAAAGGATTAGGTCAAGTCTCATTTAATCAGTCATCATATGATCGATCTAATTGACTAAACAAAATATCTTAGTAACTAATGAACCCAATCATCCAATTGGTTAGGTAAGTAAGATCGATAGGAGGATACGTCATTAACTCGATGTAGACAAAAATTATCTAGATGAGTAGCCTCCCAATTAAAAATCATCGATCGAGACTTGCCTTAGACACCAAATGGCTTATTGGTTTCAATTAGTCGGCTTAGGTAAATTAGTTTAAGCCATAAAGTCAAATTAGATCCTTAGGTTGACTCAATTCTACATATAAAGTTTGATTGACTTAATCTACAACACTTATAGAATCACAAGCTCAATTGATCTAATCCAAATCAACACTTGACTTGGTTTGATCAATATCTATATCGATTTTAATTCAATATGATCTAATTATAACCTAAGAAGCAATCCAATTATATAACCTAATGCAAAACTATCGATACCCAATGATTTATGCACACACTAATTTTAGATCATAAAATAATTTTCAGATCTAAATTCATTATAAAAAAGTAAATTTTTGATTCTCAAAATACTTTCAGAACATACATACGATCATATATCATATATATAAAAAATTTAAATTTTTTAGAAATCAATTTCAGATCTAAACATACCATTATATATCGTATATACGAAAAATTCAGATCATAAAATTTAATTTCTAACCACGCATGTTTTCATATATCACATATATGAATAAAATTAAATCTAAAATACTTTTCAGATCTAAACATAAATATATACATCGCATGCATAAACCAATATCAAAATTTTGAAATAATTTTAAAATTTTATGCTACTTTTATACATAAAATATATGGTTCTAATACCACTGTTGGATTTTCTATAGGTGCTAGTGCATGTAGATTTTAAAAAAAATTAAATCTAAAATATAGCAAAAATTAAATTAAAATATTTTAATCTAACCATGCATTCATCATATGAAAGCACTTGTAGATCTAGTTCATATGCTAAAACTAATATAAACTAATTTTAGCATGAGTAAAGAAAAATCTGTGATGAATTTACATATCTGAATCGCTTTTTCTTTGCTTCAAACCTGTAATAAGGGCTGAATCCAATTCAATCCCTAGATCTGAGATTGAGCAGGTTCTGAATCAGTAGCATAAGTGTCCTGCCTCCACAGATATCCATAGGGCTATCTTGGATAGGCTCCTCTTGATACAACTCATTTGAACTCAAAGCCTGAATAGGCTTGAACCATACCTGGATATGGATCAACCGTTGAAAGCTTTTTGATCTTTCTTTCTTGATTCTTGAAGAAGTCAAGAATCTTTCTTGATCCCTCAACTAATCAAGAAAACAACAACCAAGAAGTGGTTGTAACAAACTCTCAACAAACTTGAAAGGAAGAAGAAGAAACCAACAACAACCTATAGCACCGACCCTTGACACCAAGGAAGATGTCGCCTACTTCTCTCTTAGATCCAAAGGGAGACATCTAGAGAGAGAGGGTGTGGGCTAGAGAGAGGAAGAGGAGGGGAGGCATTGGGCATAGTAAGGGTGGCGGCAAGGGATGAGAGAATTTGTCATATGAAAAGAGGTAGGGCTAGGGTCCTTTAAATAGACAACATAAGGATGTCCTAATCAAATTAGGATCCCTCTTTCTAATCATATTATAAGTTCTAACCATAATATACTTGGACTATATAAAAGGGCACCGCCCATCCTTGACCCACGCCCATACCCAATGCTAGGTGTCCCATTATATGGGACCCAATTAAATGCTCTCAAATCAATCCACATGATTTCATAAATTCACTTCAAGGGTTCTTGATCAAATTAAGATAAATAAAATCAAGAAACTTTTTTTTGATTTAATCCAAGTCATAAATTAAGCATCCAACCATTGGAGCCCATTGAATCAAATTTAATTAGATTTAAATTAAGTGTAGGAATTGGCTAATACTTATCATATAAGCAAACCAACTACAAGAGAAATTAGGTTCACCTAGATACTAGCAAGGTTAACATAAATCCAATAGGATTTCTTTAAATCCATATAAATTGGTGCTTCATAAGTCCCATTATAATCAATCTAAATCTTCTTCCTTTAATGTGTGATTCCATAAGTTTAATTCTGTTTGGTAGTGAGACATACCATGATCTCTATCATAGGTATCACTAAATTTTTTTAGTGAGTTGGAATAGTTTCATTCCAACTCGATAAGGATTATTAATCCAGAACGATCTTATTGAGCTCTCACAATCCATCAGTAACATCTAACAATACGTAGTGAAAATCTAGCAAAATTAAAATACAATCTTTAGGTATAGTTAATGTGTAATACAGTCCCTCTATTGTTAATTCCGACTAGATGGCAGATCATGAATAAATCGTCAAATCTCATCATTAGTCATATGATAGATCCGACCAGCTCAAATCCAATAGTGATTCAAAAAAAAAAATTTCCGTTAGTCACACTACTATAGCCATAGACTTGTAGACTCAGCTTCTCAAATTTTATAAGATTACTCTCTATCAAGGTCGACAGATTCCATATAGATGCACACCTTGCTCCCATAGTTCAACCAACTGAAGCCAACATCTACTATAAAAACTCATGATCGAGTCAATACTTGTGTAGTCAAACTATAATAGTTTACTGTAAGCTACTGTAACACCACAGGTCAAAGGATCAGTCACACAACTACAGCATCGAGATGATCACTAATGATTAAATAGAAATCCATGTGATCTCTCGTATGGTCATGCTCAGTGCTAGTTGTTCTTTAACAACTATCTGCACTTACCACTTAATGTCTCTATACTGTAAACCAAAGACTCATCTATCCCAAAGAAAACAAACTATGCATCGGTCTATCCAGATTGATCACCGTCCCCATGATTATTTATGATCGGAAGCAATTTGGGAATCAATCAAATATGATTCTAATTCTTAATACTTGAGAATATATATCGTAACATCAATTCTAAGGATGATTCAAGGACACATAACACTTGAATGAAAAAATTTTTTATCTTTTACTGATTAAATCAATAGTTTAAGTATAAATTTGTATCATAGAATAAAATATATCAGTCAACAATTGGCTTCTATGACATATATTTAACATCAGGAACTCCAGGTATATGGGATAGTTCTATTTTTCAATGACCGTCAATGTTTCAATGGAAACACTTTCTCTTATTAGCGACCTTCTTCTTAGGAACTTCTTTTTTTAGCTTGCTTTCGGTCTCTGCTTCTTCACAGGCTTCTTCTTCTTTCAATTAGACTCTCTTCTGAAAGAAGTAGCCTCCTCCATAGCGAGAACCATACCCTTGAACCCTTCAACAGTTACCAATATGTTTAGCAATTTGGTCTTGGTGCAGTCAATCTTATTTATATGATAGTTTATTATAGACTATCCATACGAATCAAAAAGAGATTGTAAGATCAAATCCACCTATAATTTCTTATGCATCATCATGTCGAGCTTCTCAAGCTCCTCCAAGTCTTTGACATTATCATACAATGATTATGAATAGACTGCCCTTTGGTTAGCCATCGGACGATTTGGTAATATAGAGATATCTTGATCGAGAACATAGCTTAACTTCTCAAAATTTAAAATTATTTTTAGATTCTCGAGTCAGTCTTTATAATTATTTCGATTAATCTATTGGTTTTAAGTATGCGAGCTAGAAGATTAGAAGCTAATATTATATTCTTACAGAGAATAAAGATTCAAGTTAGATTTTTATATTTGCTTTTAAAATATTTATTTTAGGATCATTTTAAAATAAGCATGACTCTCATTATTTTTCGGGTCTCTTACACTTCTCAGATAGAGAAATAAAATTTTCAGAACTAAAATTTTAAGTGGGTACTGTGGTCTCATCAATTCAATGCACCATCTTACCTAATAGTTATTAGCGATATGTAAATCAATGAGTGGATAATTCTTATCCAATACTTTTCAAAATTATAGTCATTTTCAGTCTTTAAGTTATATAAGTCTCATCGGACAGTTATTGATCTCATTTCTTAGCTAAGTCAGACCCATGGTTCAAATACATAGGCAAAGCCATCATTGGATCCTTCACTAAATAGTTAGTAAGCCCAATCCCATCTTTACCCTACAACATCTTATGCTAATAAAGTGGCTGTGTCTTTTCGATGCAACTGACCACTATAACCAGCTATGAACAGTCAACATTAGTAGGATGCCCACACATCTACAATGACAAAAGATCGCTTGACTTAATATATTTTGAGTAGTTTAAATTTAAGTCTCAAATTTTAGTTATTTACATCTAATGTAAATAAAAATTTGTAAAATATAAATAATAAAATCAGTGATGATTATGGATCTAAAGAAGGGATTCAAGCTCAAGCCATTGAGCCAAATCAGGATCTATGGGTCAAATGTACAAGTACACACACATCAATTGGTTTAATTATTTTCAACTCCTTGATTTGATCCTGAGCAAGTTCTTAATCTAATCAATACCTTGATCTAGCCTCAACCAATTACTTGACTCAATTTGTGCTTGTTGTATACTGTAGGCTTGCAACTGATCAACCATTGACATGCAACCAAACACACAATACAACCCATACAATTCATAACATAGTAATTAATTACAACCCATTAAATCATATGAGACTTGCAGATCTCCAAATTACATAAATCCATTGATGCTTGCAGGCACCCAAAATTAAAGATTTTTAAATATATAGGATCCAAAATATGATACATCATAGAGATAAAAAAAAGGGTCACAACCTATGATCATCACCATATGTATCTTATATATGAACCACTATATCTCATACATGAACCACATGTATCTCATCCGTAAAAATGATAAAAATAGATCTGGGTATTAGACTAATAATTTAATATACATTCGAAAACTTATCATATGATCAAATCACCATAACTTCTAATCTTATCGACCATTGACATTGACTGATCAAATTAGCCAACAAGATCAAAATTTTTGTTCTTCAAATCTCGTTAAATAATCCATAATATCTAAATCAGTAATCTAATCTTAAAACATATAAACCAGGCTCTGATACTACTATTGGAAACTAGGGGTTGATATGCACAGCAGAAGGAAATATAAAAATTTAATTAACATGTCGTGGAAAATAATTTCCAGATCATGTGAGTTCTCATCATGAATCAATCTGGATTCCTTAAAGTTATTAAGATTAAGATTAAGAAAGGAAGATCAAATCTCCATCTTTGTATGGATAGTTCTTCATCGTAATCTGACGATCATGGATGTCTTTATGATTTCTTTGAAGTTGCATAAGCGTCCAGCCTTTACAGATATCCACAAGAGGCTATCATCTGATCAAGAGTGTCTAGTCTCATCGGAGTGTTAGCTCCCTTGCAGAGATGCATCTTTTGATGGTGGATTTCTTTTTTAAGTGCTGAAAATCTTTCTCAAAAATTTTAGCCTTTTCTCTTCATAGATCATGATTTGCATAAGAATGGATCAAGATCATTTCCTTAACCTCTCTTGATTTTCTTCTCAAGAAAATCCAACACCCTCCTTTTTCTCCCTTTCTTTTGACCTCTGCCTCTCCTTGGGTGTGGAACCTTTCCACATTGATTAGATGAAGCATCCAATAACTTGGACATGGGATAGTGTGTCCAACTCTTGGACCTGCGTCCAACAACTTGGATGTTTCAAGAAACCAAGCATCCAACTTCTTAGACATATAAGGAGGTGTGAGGTTTTTGGATGTCCAACTCCTTGGATGCCCATAAGAAAACATAAGAGGCAATTGGGGCATGGTAAGGCTTTATGTGACAGGCGGGGCGCTAGAGAGAAGTAGTGTGAAAAACCCCTAGCGTCAAACTCTTTGACATGTAGGAAGAGATCATCTCAACACATGATGCCCCTTTTTCTTATAGGCATGAACTCCTCATGTCAATATGGGAGTAAGGGGCATTGAGATCCCTTCTTAGATTAGGACTCCACCATGCCTACAACTATTTTTGGGCATCCCAACACTTGGGTGCCAAGAGTCCAACTCAATAAAGATTCTTCTCCAATAAGGAAGGGTAAACGAGGGATGAGAAATATTTTGTGGTGCTAATCCTCTTTGGGGTGTCCCATGTGGCGTGGAGAAAATATTGAAGGGAAATCGACAGTTTAAAGCATGCAATTTTTAAAATTTTAAGCAAAAGACTATAGATTAAACAAGTTGATCTATATGCATGCTCTAGATCTAATCTAGAAACTACCTAACAAGAATCAAATGATATGAATAAATACAATATCTGATTTTATGTACTATTGATCACATCAATCATATGAACAGATCAAATTTGTAGCATAACTTCTAATCAGGACTAGATCCTATCTACTGAGATTAGATCGTTTATCTGAGTATGGGTTGATGATCATTGCTGCTGATAGATATGATAATAAATTTTTCTGATGTCGAAGAGTCATACAGTACGTTCAGCCTCTACAAGATATCCGCTCGAAGTCCTGATCAGATCGACCTTCCCCAAGAATGCTAGTTCGCACGAAAGGTACTGCATGGCTGAAATGTGCTTTTTTCTTTGGATCACCCAGATTCTTCCAGATCAGAGAATGGAACAAGAGGAAGAGATGGTGGGATAGGAAGTATGGAACAAAACTCTCTTGTTTTGTTCTTCTCACAAAAAAAAAGAGTCGAAACCCTAGAAATCCACCCTAGAACTCACACCCAAAGAGGAAGGAAAATTTTTTTTTGTCACACAGAAAGACCCACCCCTCTCTATTTCATGCCCCTCTCTCTCAGAAACCCTTTTCCATGTAAAAGTCTCTCTTTTGTCGCACAAAAATGAGAGGATTTAAGGTATGGCGTGGAGAAGAGATAGGATAGGATAAACACTAGGTAGTTTAGTTTATATTCAAACCTATTTGAATTCAAAACCCAACGAATCCTATCCTATCCTTAGGGGGCACAAAACAAAGGTGAGAAACATCAGATTGGCATGGAAAATAATCACACAAAAGATGATTCTCGTGCATGGGAAGAGAGGTTGGCATGGGGAAAGAGTTCAACTTGATTTGGACTCTAACATCTTATTCAAATTCAAACCTTTTGAACTCAAAAGAAGGGCACAGAATTAGGTTAGCACTTTGAACTTAAAACTTTTTGATCTCTTTTGTTTACGGGCATGGGTTCAATTTCATTCGAACTCGAATTTGAATTTTTATCCAATTAGATTCTTAAGCAAACTAAATTAGGTTAGATCAAATTAAATCACTGAATCTAATCTAATTATGTAACAATTATCTCGATTAAATTCTAATCAAATCAAAATTAATTAAGCTTAAGTTTGATCAAATCAAGAATTGAACATCCTAAGTGATTAAGTCATCTCATAACCTAATCGAATCAAACCTAATTGAATCTAATTCAATCAGACTTGATCCAAACCTCAATGCTCAATCAAATTAAGCTAGTTAGCAATCTAATCACTAATCAATCCTCTTACAATTTTGTTAGATGTATATTTTAGAAGCCAATATGGCTGACACATTGTAATATAGCTAGGATACAATTTTGTACTTTATACATTGATTTGATCAATAAAGAATAAGTTATTTTTATTCAAATGTGATGTGTCTTTGAATCGTCTATGGAATTAACTTTTCGATACATATTCTCAAAGTGTTGAGAATTAGAGATATATATTGAATTCCTAAATACTCTCGATCATAGTATCATCATGAGGACGGTAATCGATCCGGATAGATCGATGCACAGATCACTTTCTTCGGGATAGATAAGTCTCTGGTCTATAGTATAGAGATACTAAGCGACGAGTATGGATAGTTGTTAGAGAATAACTAGTACTAAGTATGACCATATGAGAGATCACTCAAATTTTTACTCGACCGTCAGTGATTGCCTCGATGCTGTAGTTATGTGAATGATCCTTTGATCTGAGATAGTATGATTGCTCATAGTGAGACTATTGAAATTTGACTGACACATAAATATGATCTTAATGAGCCTTTATAGTGGATGTTGGTGATAGTTGGTCCACTATAGGAGTAGGGTGTGCCTCAAAATAGAATCTATCGACCTTAATAGAGAGGAATAGTTTTATGAGATTTGAGAAGCTAAGTCTGAGAGTCTGTGGCCACAACAGTATGATTGATAAAAAAAATTTTATAAGAATCATAATTAGACTTGAGTTGATCGAATTTAACATATGACTGATGATGAGGTTTGATGAATTATCCATGACCTGCCATTTAGTTAGGACTCACGATAGAGGGACTGAATCACATGTTAACTACACCTTGAGATTTTTTTCGATTCTACTAGATTGCTACTACATACTGCTAGGTGTCACTGGTAGATTGTGAGAGCTCACTAGGATTATTCTGGATCGACAATCTTTGATGAGTTAGAGTAGAATTATTCCAATCCATTAAAAAGAGTTTCAATGATACTTTGATAGAGATTATTGTATATCTCACTACCAAATAGAATTAAACCTATGGGATTATACAATAAAAAATTAGATCTGAAATAAGTAATTGAGCTTATGAAGTATCAATTGAGTTTAGAAAAATTCTATTGTGTTCAAGGTAACCTTGCTAGCACATGGTTGGACCCAATTTTTTTCTTTATATTTAAATTTTTATTTGATAAGATTAATTCAAACTAAATTATCTATTAATAATCTAAATGAATTAGATTAATTGGGCTCCAATTATTGGGTGTCTAAGGTTTTGGATCAAATGAATTAAGGATGCAAGTCTTTAATTTATTTCCTTGATAGTTTTGATGGGACGCTACTTGATTTGATCAAGTTGGGCATGTTCCACCTTTAGAGAGCTTGTGGATCCTTAATAGGGCATCCTTTGGGTGCAAAAGGGGGTGTGATTTTGTGGGTACAAGGGCTCTAATTGTTGGCACCTAATAGATTTCATAAAGAAAGTTGAATAACTTAAGTTATTAGGAAACCCAATATAAGTGGGACTTATATTAAATGCTTATTGGTTTTGAATAGGATTCAAATCTTATGTCTATTTAAAGAGACCTCTCCTAAGGTCCCTAGGCACTCAAACCAGCAGTCCCATGCCCACCAAGGAGAGCCCCCACTCCCTCTCTTCCTCTCTTCTCCCTTGGACGTCAAAACGCCCACCCTTTGGACATCCCTTCTTCCTCCACGTCCCAAGGCTTTGGGTGTCCCCTTATGTGTTGATTTCTGGTCCATGATAGCAGCATAATCAAAGAAA
>KE506081.1:143106-167205 GCA_000441515.1 Elaeis oleifera
TGCGTTAACTACACCTTAAGATTCTTTTCAGTTCTACTGAGTTGTCACTAAATATTGCTAGGTATCACTGGTGGATTGTGAGAGCTCACTAAGGTTGTTCAGGATTGACAATCCTTGATGAGTTAGAGTGAAATTATTCTGACCCATTAAAAAGAGTTTCAATGATACTTTGATAAAGATCATTGTATATCTCACTATTAGATAGAATTGAACCTATGGGTCACATAACTAAGGGATTAGATCTGGAATATGTAATTGGACTTATGAAGTGTCAATTGGGTTTAGAGAAATCTGATTGGGTTCAAGATAACCTTGCTAGCACATGGTTGGATCTAATTTTCTCTTCATGTTTGATTTTCTTATTTGATAAGATAATTCAAACTTAATTACTTACTAATAATTTAAATGAATTAGATTTGTCTAAGATTTTAGATCAATTGAATTAAGGGTGCAAGTCCTTAATTAATTTCTTTGATAGTTAAGTTGGGGCGCCACTTGATTTGATCAAATTGGGCATGTTCCATCTTTAGAGGGTGTATGGATCCTTATTGGGACGTCTCTTGGGTGCATTTTAGGGTGTGATTTAGTGAGTACAAGGGCTCTAAGAGTTGGCGCCTAATAGGTTTCTTAAAGAAAGTTGAATAGCTTAAATTATTAGGAACCTAATGCAAGAAGGATTTGTATTAAGAGCTTGTTGGTTTTGAATAGGATTCAAACCTTATGTCTATTTAAAGAGACCTCCCCTAAGGTCCTTAGATATCTCAACCAGCAGCCCATGCCCCCTATTAGAGTGCCCTATGCCCTCTCTTCTCCTCCCCTTCTCCTCCCCTTTGGATGTCCACATGCCATCTCCCTTTGGGTGTCCCTCGTCCTTCCATGCCAAAGGCTGTTGGGCATCCCTCTCCTGCTGGTTTCTAGCCCATAGCAGCAGCATATTGAAGGGAAGAAAGGCAAGAGAGGAAAGAAGAAGAAGATCAAGAAAGGATCAAAGAGTTGATCGTAATCCAAGCTTCATTCAGATTCGCAGGCTGATTTTTTTGGAGAAGAAAATTAATTTGAAGAGGACTGTTCTAGACTGATCCTGAGTGGATATCCGTAGAGATCGGATACTTATGCGGTTAAGAGAAAATTTCTTTTCTTTTAAATCTAGATTTGAGTAAAAGAATTACGAAATAGATATGTGATTCGATCACATGTTAAATTTCAGCATATGTTCAATTTAAGCATATGAAGTAGATCTTTGTGGTTTATATTTTATGCATGTATGATTTAGATTAAAAAGAGTTTTAATCTTCTATTCCACTGCAGTATTAAGAAAAAAAAATTTTGAAACACACATGCAGGCCCTAACATACGAATTCCAATAATTCAGATATGTGAATTAATCATAAATTTTTTTTATTCATACTAAATCAGTTTATGTTAACTTCAGTATATGAACTAGATCTATTGGTGCTTTCATATGATGAATGCATGTTTAGATTAAAATTATTTTAATATAATTTTTACTATATTCTAGATTTAAAAAAAATTGAAATCCACATGCATTAGCATCTGTAGAAAATCCAATACCTGAAGAATAAGAAGGACATGTCTTTAGAAGATATGTCAGACCTCCTCATAGTGAGTACCGTAAGATCTAAGAGATCTAGAGATGAGATAAACCTAAAGTATATGTGGCATCTCATGCTTGATCATTTTGGAGAGGATAAGATAAACAGATTGGAGAAAACAGACTTCTTAGCTCATTAAATAATGCCTCATATCCAGTTTATGAATCCTGTCTTCAAGAGAAAATAGCCTAACCATCTTTGTAGGATAAGAAAAGAGGATGACTAAGATACTTATCTTGGTACATACTGATATGGATGGTCCATTCGATGTATAGGTCAGGGATGGTTATCTTTACTTTATTATATTTATCGATGATTACTTATGTTATGGGTGTGTGTATCTTATGAGACATAAGTCTGAAGCTATTGAAAGTTCAATGAATTTAGATATGAGATAGAGAAGCAAATTAAAAAATCTCTTAAGATTCTTTGATCAGATCGAGGAGATAAATATCTTAGTAGAGAATTCTAAAATCTTCTTAAGAAAAATGACATAGTCTCACCATGGACTCCTCTAGAAATATCTCAACTCAATGGGGTGTCAGTACAATAACTTGAACCTGATTGGATATAGTTCAATCCATAATGAGCTTATCTTTTCTATTTTTTGGGAACATGCTTTGCTTACTTCTATTACCTATTAAATAGAATTCCCTTTAAATTTGTTCTTATGATGCCATATGAGATGTGGTATGGTAAAAAATTGAGTCTTAGTCATTTTAGGATTTGAGGATGTCCGATCCATGTCAAGCAATTACAGGCAAACAAGTTAGAGGCCATATCCTATAGAGCTTGTTTCATTGAGTATCTTAGAGAGTCTATGGGATACTATTTTACCTCTCAAAGGATTACCATATGATTGTGATCCGACATACTATCTTCTTGAAAAAATAGTTCATCCAAATAAAGATAGTAGAAAGAAATTAAGCTTGAAGAGAGAATCTCTGAAGAGCAACAGTTATAGAACCTACAGAACTTATTCAAGTTGAGCTAGTACATGCACTCTCTCTTTCATCTTATAGATCGAGTAGGATTTTTCATCCTTCTAAAAGATACTTAAGTATTCTGATAGAAAAAGTAGAGAAAATATCCCTCATGGGAGATAGGAAGCATGGAGATGATCCCAAGATCTACAATAAGATGATATCATACATCAATTCATAGAAGTGGTTAGAAGCAATGAAGTCAGGAATTGACTCAATGCATTCCAACCAAGTTTAGATCTTAGTAGAACTACTAGAAGGTATAGTATCTATTAGATGCAAATCGATCTACAAAAGAAGATAGGTTCGGATGAAAAGATAGCGATCTATAAAGTAAGGCTCGTGGCGAAAGGTTAATAATCAGTACGAAGGCATTGACTATCAGTAGATATTTTGTCTATGGCTATGTTAAAATCCATCTAGACATTGCTTACTATTACGACATACCATAATTATAAGATCTGGTAGATGAATGTGAAAACTATCTTTCTGAATAAATATCTTGAGCAATATATCTATATAGAACAACCTCTGAATTTCACTTCCAATGATGAAAGTAACAAGATATGCAAGCTGCAAAGCACTAAAGCAAGTATCTTAGAGTAGAATACTCATTTTAAGGATGTGATGAAATCATTTGATTTCATCTAGAATCATTTGATTTCATCTAGAGCTAGGAGGAGCCATGTGTTTATAAAAAGATCAGTAGGAGTGCTGTTACATTCCTCATATTATATATGGATGACATCCTCTTGATTGAAAATAATGTTTTCATGCTGACTTCGATTAAATTATGATTGTTTAAAGAATTCTTTATAGAAGATCTTGGGCAAACATCCTACATATTGAGAATAAAGGTCTATAGAGATAGATCTAACAGGATGCTAGGTCTCTTACGGAAGATGTACATAGAGAAAATGTTGAAAAGGTTCAGTATGAAAACTCCAAAAGAAGATTGCTACCCCTTAGGCATAGGATTCATTTCTCCAAAAAGATATATCCTAATACATTTGAAGAGATTCAGCACATGAGCAAGATCGCATATACTTTAGCTATAAGGAGCTTTATGTATGCCATGCTATGTATACAACCTGATATAGCCCTTGTTATGAGTGTCACAAGTAGATATTAGTCGAATCTAAGAGAGGAACACTGGATAGCTGTAAAGAATATTCTTAAGTACTTAAGAAGTACTAAAGGATATGTTCTTGGTTTTAGAGAAGAAGAAGGGTTGAGGGTACAAGGATTCATAGATTTAGACTTTATATCTACTGTTGATGATAAATAGTCTACATTAGGGTGTGTTTCTTATGCAATGGAGGTTTAGTGTATTGAAAGAGTTTCAAACAATTGGTTATTGTAGATTCTACCATGGAAGCTGAGTACATCGCCTCTTTTGAAGCTGCAAAGGAAGCCTTCTAGTTTAAAAAATTTATTACAGAACTGGATGTAATGTCATTAGATGCCATAACACTATACCGTGTCAATAATGATGTCAGCTCTAGCTAAGGAGCCCAAGTCTTATTAGAAGTTCAAGTACATAAAGTGACGATTTCACATTATTCGCACTATCTCGAGAAGAAATACATCGAGATATAGAGAGTAGACTCCATGGATAATATAGTAGATCTACGGACTAAGCCGCTTAGCCAGCAGAAGATTGAAGCACATCTTGAGAATATGAGGCTTAGGTATATCGCTGGTTGACTTTAGTGCAAGTGGAAGATTGTTAGATGCATGCCCTTGAAGACAATCAGGCTGACATATTTAATTATTCTAAGATATAATTTTGTATTTGACATGTTCATTATCAATAAAATTAGATTAATTTATTCTATTTAATATTATTTGTGTGTCCATGAATCATCCAAAAATTAATAAGATGATAATACAAATTTTCAAAAGTTGAGAATTTGAGGCATGTGTCATTAGTGATAGATTCCTAAATACTCCCAATCGATAGATCATCACAAAGACAATGATTGATCCAGAGAGATTAGTACATGAATCATTTTTTTTTGAAGGACAGATGAGTCTCAAATCTACAGTATGGGGACACTAAAGTATAAGTATAAGTGGTTGTTAGAGAATAAGGATATTAAGTGTGATCAATATGAGAAGTCACTTAGATGTCTACTCACTCGTCAGTGACTTATTTAATGTTGTAGTACTATGACTAGTCCTTAGATCTGTGTTGCCTCGACTATTTATAATGGGATTGTTGTAGTTTGCCTACACATACACTTGGCTCCTAACTATATGAGTCCTTGTAGTATACATTAGCTGCAGTAGGTTCATTGTAGAAATAGAGTATGTATCTATATGGAATCTATCACCCTTGGTAGATAAGGAAGATGGTCTTATGTGATTTATGAGACTATGTTCAGAAGATCTTGGCCAAGGCAATGTCAATAACAAAAAAAAATTTTAGTATTTTCACATCAAAAATTTGAGTTGAATAAATTATACATATGACGGATGATGGAGTTTGACAAAATTTTCATAAGTCAAAAGTTGATAAGTCAAAAGTTTGACAATGTCAAAGAGTTGACACAATCAAACCCAAAGACAATAGGACCCTAACTAACTTTGAATAGGTCAAAGGTTGATTCGTCAAAGTTTATTCGTCAATGTGATTGACTTGCAAAGTACTCCTTATCAGAGTTGGCTTCACCCACCTTTCCTCATGCCATATTTCTCCATGCTACATGACACGCCCAAAGAGGATTAGCACCACAAATATTTCTCGCGCCCCCTTTTTCTTTCTTATTGGAGATAGAATCCTTGTTGAGTTGGACTCCTGGCACCCAAGTGTTGGGATGCCCAAAAATAGTTGTAGGCATGGTGGAGTCCTAATCTAAGAAGGGATCTCAATGCCCCTTACTCCCATCTCGATGTGAAGAGTTCATGCCTACGAGAAAAAGGGGCATCATGTGTTGAGATGATCTCCTCTTACATGTCAAAGAGTTTTGGCACTAGGGGTTTTCATGCTACTTCTCTCTAGTGCCCCTCTTCTCCCATGTAACGCCTTCCCATGCCCCTATTGGCTCTTGTATTTTCTTGTGGGCATCCAAAGAGTTGGATGTCCAAAAACCCCACATCTCCTTCTTATATATCCAAGTTGGACACCTAGTTTCTTGAAAATGTCCAAGTTGTTGGACGTAGGTCCAAGAGTTGGATGCCCCATACCACGTCCAAGTTGTTAGATGCTTCATCTAATCAATGCGGAAAGGTTCCATGCCCAAGGAGAGATGCAGGCCAAAAGAAAGAGAGCAAAAGGAGGGTGCTAGTTTTCTTGAAAAGAAATCAAGAAAGATTGAGGAAAGGATCTTGATCTATTCCTATGCGAAGTGTGATTTGCGGAGAGGAAAGACTGAAATCCTTAAGGGGCCTTTTGGTTGGAGGTAATCTGGTATGAAAAATAATTTTCATATCAGATTACCATATTTGGTATGAAAAGGAAAGAGAGAGATGGTAAAAAATTAGTGGGTCTATTTTCTGGAGAGAGAAGGTAAAACAAAACTATAGAGGAGTTGGTATTTGATAAATTTTGAGTGACAGTAATCTATACTTGACAAAAATATCCTCCATAAAGATGCATATATAATTATTAAATTTGTTCTGATATCTTTCTAAATTTATTCAATAAAGAGTTTTTATAAAAAAATTAATATGGAGATGGCATTATATAAAGGGTTATGTGATTATAGTAATTGCATAAAACTAATTAAAATAACAATACTATTATAGTATTAAAAAATTATATTAAAGTTATATTTATAAATTTGACCATATTCTTATGTAGATTTACCTCCAATTAAACGTAGTAATCTTTTTCAGTGACATTTTTTGAAGTAATTTTTTACTAACCAAACATCGTAAAAGTTATTTTCCACCATAATAATTTTTTCAGATAAATGATTTCTAAGAATTGTCAGATTATCCTGTAATCTAACATACCCTAACCAAATGAATCCTAAGAAGTATTTTTAGCAACTGGAAAAAAAAATCCACCATCAAAAGATAGATCTCTATAAGGAAGCTAGCACCCTAGTGAGATCAGATATTCTTGATCAGATGATAGCCTCATGTGGATATCTGTAGAGGCCGGATATTATGTGGCTTCAAAAGAACTATGAAAATATCCATGATCATCAAATTGTGATGAAAACAATCCATGCAAAGGCAAAGATTGGATCTTCCTTCTCTTAATCTTAATTTAATAACTATGATGGATCCGAATTGATTTGAGATGAGATTTCGCATGATTTGAAATTATTTTCACTGCATGTTAATTAAATTTTATGTTTCCTTCTGTTGTACATATCAACCCTTAGTTTTCAACATAGATCAGATATCAATGACACTCTATCTATTTATCCATTCATCCGCGAACCTAAACCATAACCAATCATGAACATCCTACAACTCTAAAAGGGAAGGAAAGGAGGAGGGTTGTGAGCTTTACCGTCTAATAAGAATTCCCACACACTCACACCAATATAAGAATATAATTTGAAATAACAAATAAATAATATTAAAGAGAGAATATAAATCATAAAATCTCATGTCAAGTATCCAGTATAACTCAATATTGATATTTATAAAACATGCATCATGTACCATCATATATCTATCTTTTTCAGATGTGATATATGCACATATATGATTAAAAAAGGCCTCTTTTACTTAGTTTTGGTTTCATCACTGATCATTCATGTCTCATTAATATGATTTGGATCAATCAATAGTTATCTTTTGGATTTTGGACTAATCATAATCATACTCCAATCCATGATTGACAAACTCAAGTACCATGTTCCTGCCCATAGTGGGATTATTCTCAGTACTACATGGCTAGTTCAAACACTTCTTTCTTGATCATTAATTTATGCCAGAAATATATTGTATCATATTATGTTCATTTCAAAATTCTCAATGGCCAATATCATAACCCCAACCATCTGAAAAACCATCATTAGTATTTGATATAAATATATGATACCAAATATACAAATAATTATACTGGCAATCATAAAATAAATATCAACCATGAGAAACCAAAAATCATGCAATGCAAAAATAAATAAATAAATAAATATATATATATACTGATGTTTGTGTCCAAAAATTTTTATCTCTACTGGTAATTGATCTGAATACAGTAATTGATAAACTCAAGTTATTCCACTCGACACTTTCTTGTGCAAATAGTTACATCTCTACATAATCATAGTCAAACATATAAATCTTAGATGATGAGTGACGGTGGAAATTATGATAAACAATCCTAACACTATAGGTTCAAGATCCCTCCCATGATTAATTGGTCCATCCAAATATACCTGGACATCTGGACCCTCTACTGATTCACAAAATTTTTAGAGAGAGAAACTAGAGAAAGAAACTCATAGAAAGATAAATTAGAGAAGAAGGTAAAGAGATGAGAGAGGGAACAGAGAGAAACTCTCTCTTCTTTTTTCTTTTTTTTATATATTTTTAATTTTTTTCTTCTCCTCTCTTTCTCTCATTTTCTTCTTTCTTCTTCTTCATGGAAATAGGGGAGCTGAACCCTTTTTCTTTCCTCCCCTCTTCATCTGGCCATGGCTATGAAACATTGGCCAACAGCCAATGGTAGCACTCGGTGCCAACTTGGACGTGACCCCAATAGTGGCCACAGCCATCGATGATCGGCAACATAGAGGAAGAAAACTTGAAATAGGGAAGATCCTATTCTTACACAAATTCGAAAGTTTGCCGACTCTAATTGGTGGCAACCAACCCAAAAAGAAGGGGAATTAATGGCTTAATACTTAACTAGGTTTGGCGAGGCTAAACAAGGGATACCCGATGATTTCTTAGGCAAAATCCCAAGAAAGAGCTTGAAACAACTCAAAATTGGTAGTGATGTTTCAAGAGATTTGGTGTGAGAAATTTGAGGAAGAGGGATCACTATTTACAGGCATGATTAGGGTGTTTTAGTTCAATTTTTAGAGGGGACAATCCTGATGTTCGACAAAAATTGGGAAAGAAGAAGACTCCCATGACAGTCCTCTTCCTCCCCTCTTTCATATGTTCCATTTTTACTTTTTCACCCTTGCTTTAAGATTCATACTAGAGGGTTAAAAAAATTTGGGTCCTCACATTCTCTCCCCTTTAAAATAACTTCATCTTTAAAATTAGCATACTGCAAAGCCAAAACCTTAAGGGTACAAAATTCTTATCTTATCCTAGGGTTCCTAATAAGCCTCCACTAGAATAAAAAACTCAAATCCTTTATTATAACATATTTTGAAGTAGAGTTAATATTTCTGACTTGTTTAACATAAACCACTACACTTTTGTTGTGCACTCTGATTTAAATTTATTGAATTTTGTAGGTTTATCGAATGATTTTTGATAAAATATCACTCTATATTAGTCTCTATAAAAGATCCAACCTTTCATTTTTTCATAGAATAGAGCAAAACTTTAAGTTTCTTTATTTTACTATGCATTGAGTATAAGGCATCAAAATTAAATCTTGATCCACTTTCTATATTTGCAACAATTGCTTAAGCTTTACCACTCATCTAGAATCTAATACATCTAGAATTAATTTAAACAAATTAACCTTGTATTTGCTAGATAATTAATAAGATGATTTCAAACCAACTTTTCTTTGAAAAAAGATTAACTCAAATCTCCAACAAGTTAGAATATCTCAAGTCAATATCCCTATGAGTAGAATTAACTTGGTTATTTCTTATAGAGCTTTCTTCATTATGATCCTTAACATCAATAGATAAACCCATATGAAATCTTATCTTTTATATATTAAGGTCATTTAAGTCTCACAAAATTGATTCTTATTCAATTTAACAATAATAGCAAAACACCCAAGATCGACTTAGAAAGTAAACTTTCGATTTGAAATTCAACATAACCCAAAAATCTCCAACAAATATAAAAAAATCTAGTAATCAGATCCAAATATGATAATTTAAATAACTAAAGATTCCACCAAGATGTTTATCCCATGTCCTTATAATAAAATATAATCCATCAATAGAACTAAATATATTTTTCATCTACAAATGAGTTTCATACACGATCCTCTTATAGCCTCAACACTCGAAGAATATTCCTCACTTATATGATGAAATTCTTTCATAGGCCACACCCTAAACAACTTCCTTTTGATAAATTCAAAATTTGTGATCAAATAGCTAATGACAAAACTAGAAGTCTATCAAGATCCAAGCACATTCCAGTTAGGGATTCCCAATCACTTAATGATAATTGTGTAAATATACATAACACTACATAACCAACTGATTTAATATACTAAATTCTATAGTCAACATCTCATACTCTCATCCTAGATCAAATTCCACTTATTGAAGTCAAAGACATCAATCATCTCTTTATACTCATCGTATTCCAACCTCTATGTAAAAAGTTGTCACAATATTTAATAAGCTTAAACCTTAACTCTAAATCAATTTTCGCTACTTCTATCATATCCTTAGTGATCACAATCTAAGCTCAAATACTACTTAAATCATAGCCTTTAGTGATTATAATCTAAAGCTCTGATACCATTCTATCACACATTGAATCTAGTACCTGGGTCGGATACATGATAGTCGCACACTCATTAGAATAAGACCCTAAAGAATATACAAGACTTTAAAATTCATTCAACCTTAAGATCTATAAATTATAATGATTCAATAGCAATTAGCAAAATTAACTTGCACAATTATAAATTTAATTCCTTCAATCATCTGATCAGGTATCAATGATATTCTATCTATTCATCCATTCACCCACGAACCCAAGCTATAATCAATCATGAACATCCTGTAACTCAAAAAAAAAAAGAAAGAGCAAGATTGTCAGTTTGTCAGTTTAATAAGAATCTCCATGCACTCATACTAATATATATAAGAATATAATTTGAAAATAATAAGTAAATATTATCAAAGAGAGAACATGAGCCATGAAATCTCATATCAAGTATCAAGTATCTAGTATAACTCAGTATCGATATTTACAAAATATGCATCGATCATATACCATCATATATCGATCTTTTTAAAAGTGATATATTGCACATATATAATTAAGTAAAGCTTTTCTTACCTAATTATGATTTTATGACTTATCATCCATATCTCATTAATATGATTTGGATCAATCAACAGTTATCTTTAGAATTTTGGACTCATCACGGTCATGCTCTAGCTCGTGACTGTAAAATTCAAGCACCACATTCCTACTAGTGGTGGGGCTGTTCTCAGTACCATGTGACTAGTTTAAATATCTCTTTCTTGATTATTAATTTATTAAATTTAATTATATCAAAAAATATTATATCATATTATGTTCTTTTCAAAATTCTCAATAAATCAGTATCATAACTCAAACCATCTGAAAAACCATCGATATTCGATATATATGATAAGAAATATATAAATAATCATTATGATAATCATAAAATAAATATCAGCCATGAGAACTCAAAAATCATATAGTACAAATATATACACACACACATACACCAATGTTCGTGTCCAAAAATCTTTATTTCTATCAGTGATTGATCCAAATACAATAATTAATGAACTCCTCAATCTACAAACTCAAAATTAAGATATTCTACTTGAAATTTTCTTATACAAATAGTTGCATCTTTATATAAATAGAGTCAAACATAAAAGTCATAGATGCTTAGGGATGGTGGAAATTTTGGTAAACAAATCTAGCACCACAAGTTCAAGACTCCTTCCAGGATTAATTGGTCAATCTAAGTGTATTTGGGCATCTGGATCCTCTACTGATCCATAAGATTTCTAGAGAAAGAAACTCATAGAGAGAGAAAGTGGAGAGAGAAGGTATCGATTTGGAGAGAGGGAATAGAGAGAAACTCTCTCCCCTTTCTTTTTGTTTTCCTTTCTTTCCTCTTCTTTTTCTTTTCTTTTTTCCTTTATCTTCCTCTCCTCTCTTTCTCTCATTTCTTATTCTTTTTCATCCTTGGTATTATGAATTCCAGTACTGAACTTTACCCTACATTGCTTGTTAAATATATAAGTCTAGTTTCCTATCTTCACATCATGAAACAGGCCTCTTTTGGATAGAATCATCATCCTTCTCTTGCTCTAAATGCATATGCTATAACTGAGTGGCATCTATATCTAACAATCCTAATGATAAAAAATTGTCACAGTACATATTATTATTTTACCCAGTAAGTGATACAATCTATTAACCAATCTTTCTTTAATTACTAAGGGCTCCTTTAGAGACTTTCGACAAACTATTCTCTCTAGTATACTTATATACCTAAATCTAAAGTACTTAAATAATTAGGTTCTTTTCAATTTCGGAATATGCCAAGCTTGTTAGACTCTCACAGTACTATTATACATTTCAATTCGAATTGTTCCAATATCAATAATAGTAATAAATTTATTATCTCCTAATAGAATATTTCTTTCCTAGTTTGATGGGTAAAAACTAGTGTCTATTAGAAGTCACATGAAAGGAATGCTCAGAATCAAGAATCCACTCTATCCTAGAGCTATCAATATGGACTACTAGAATCTCACTATCAGTATTGTCGAAATATTCTTGTGCTTGTGCTATACTAGTATTAACTTCAGAAACAAGCTCTCTTTTCAGTCTTTCCTTTCTGTATTCTAATGTATCATTTCTGGTGACAATAAAAATAACATATATTTTTATATTTAATTTTGATCTAGACTTATTCTTACTACTAGAACCCCCTTTCTCCTGCTCCCATCTCTAGCAATCAAGCCTTCTTGATGCTCCTCATAGCTTCCAGATATCTTATTTTTTTAACTTTTAGATTGCAAGGCATCTTTTACATCACCGACTAAAAAGATTCTACCATACAATATTTTATCAAAGAAGTTCTCGTTAGAGGATAATAGTGAGAACAATAAAGAAAGAACCAAATCTTCATGTTGGAGCACCGTTTGTGAATAGACCGGATGTAGTCTAAGAAGGCTAACAAATTTTTTATCTATTTATAGAAAATCAAATAAATTAACTTATAGAGCTAAAGCAAAATTATAAAACAACTGAAAGCTTGTGTAGTATTATTCTAAGGCATATTTCTATCCCTCATGTAGAAAATATCTGAAAATACTACCCCAACGTATAATTGATATCCTCCGCCTACAAGCACGACTGTAGAGAAGGTTGATGAAGTTTCTTTAGCATCTAAAAAAATGAAGAAGAAATATTGTAGTAGAAAGGAGAGGTATTGGAGAAACCTTAGAAAGAAGAAGATTAGAAGGCTTTTAGTTGGCTTAGTGGATCAGGTCCCAAGGGAGCTTTTTTATAGCCAACAAATTTTGACCATTTAGGTTGGCCCAATGTTTAGAAATTAGAGAGCCCAACATTTAAAATATTAAATGTCCAACATTTAAAATTAAAACCCTACATTTAAATATTAAAAGGCCAATATTCAGAAATTGAAACCCAATGTTTAAAACAAAAGGCAATGATTAAAAGTTAAATGGCCAAATAAAAAATTAAAAATTTGGGTTGGCAAGGTGCTAAGTTGGCACCCATGCCCCGACTCGATCTGGTTCGATTCATGCATGCATAATAAAGATTTTCTTCAAATCTCATCAACGCTCCTAAAGGCTTTGTCCCATCATTTTCTCGTATAAAGGGCTCAAAAAATCTTTCTACTCTCAATGTGTGACTAAAAGATCTCAATCAAGGTGGTTAAAAGGAAACAACCTTGGAGGGAAACTTATTTGGAAAATTTTGAGATTCTAAATTTCAAATTTTCATTGAACACTTCATCATTAATTGGAATACTAATATTTCTTAAATCCAAAATTGGTTCATTAAATTCATCTATATGATCTTTCATGGGCATATATTCTTTCATGCGTGGGTAATGGCACCAATGCTTCAAGTATAATCTGTTTATGAGTGACTTGATCATGTATCTACAATCCAATTTTAACCATAGTCCAACTACTGTCTTCCCTTCAACAACTTCTCCATCCTCCTCATCTGGCAAGTACAATACAATTGTACTATGCACCTTTGCTAATAACTCCTCGTCTCCATCCAACATACCATCAGTAACTTCTCTTCTTGCCTTTTAATGCCTTCCGCAACCCTTGTAGCACCAAAGGACTCATATCTTAGTTTGCAAGATGTCGAAATCATCTGCACCATTGAGCTTTTGACTTCGAATTTTGTGATCACCATCATGAAATTCCAATCAAAAAGGACCAAAGCTCTGATACCACTTGCTGTGATAGGTAAGGAGAAAAATGAAATAAGAAGAAAAAGAAAGACAAAGACAAGAATAAGAGCATACAAATTTATGTAGTTTGGTCATTGCCCTACGTCCATTGGTAGGGACAGTACATAAGCTTTACTATAAAGAAAATTGAAGATTATGGAGTACAAAATTACCTCACAAAGCCTCCAATATACCAAATCCCTTGGATACTTAATTTCATCTCTCCCTTGAGTATTATAAGGAATATATATAATGTAGCAAGCTGATCTAGACTCAAACCGATATTTCTATAATAATTAGTTTAGGCCAGTGTCCTGATTCAATATGGATTTGAATTGCTATTCAAAATAGATCTTCTAGAAGTTGAGTGCACTTGTCCTACTAAAAGTAAATTTAGGACATACTCAATAGTACTACATTGTAAAGAATCTCTTTCCTCAGTATTTTACCATGTTTTCACCTCTACTAAATGAACAAAAAGGGGAATAATTAAATATTATAATATTTGACCATGTGCCATGTTTATGGAGGCAAGGATGTGCATTCGGGTAGATGGGAACCTTAGTAAAATTCGGGGTACGTGATAGGCACGTGCATGTATGGATGAGTGAAGCATGAAATTAATGATAGTTGTGGGTTTAAACGTAAGTAAATTTCATAGATATGCACCCACATTAATTACAATCAAATGAATTTATTTGAAATCTCAAATTTAATGTATTGCATGTAAAGTTTTCATATCTTGCTAACAGTATATATTTTAGGTATTGAAGTTCAAGTGCCCTCATATATAAGGTGATGACTGTGTGGGTTCTCACACTACCCCTCGTATAAATCCCTGTATACTTGTTAGGGAAACGGCCAATTATATACATTCGCATGGGTACCTCACACACCTATCCCCATATAGGCCACGGTTTGGGTATCCTTGTTAGGTTAACGTCTGTTCACAAACATCAAAACAGACTTTTGGATGTCGCGGTGATGTTGTCGGATTGTGTGGATCTCATCATCAGGCATGTATACCGAGAGGGAATGCAATAGCTGACTGGGTAGCTATATTTATCACGGAGCATTCTGGATTGTGTCTTTGGACCGGCTTGCGAGAGACCCCCTAACCTAATTTGGGATATTTTAATGTCTGATTATTGTGGTTGTATTTATATTAGAAGGTTTGATTGGCCCATCTTATCCAAAAAAAAAATGAAGCTTTGCTGCAGTGTTTATTAATCATATAGACCATTTGTTGCATATGCTCTAACATTACTTATAATGATCTAGATACTTAAAAAGACCAGCTAGAAAATTGTTCGTGAGAGTTCTCATTGCTACTTCAGTACTTGGAACCTTTCTAAAGCCCCTATTTTTGAAATACATATACATCTGAGCGGGTCCTTAAATATTTCTCGTACATTAGTGAACTGATGTTGTCCATTGAACTAGACTAAAAAAATTGAAACAAATAATAAATTTCATGACCTATTTGTATTGTTTATTCGGTATTCTTTTTTTCAAAATAATAGTAGAATACAATCAATCAGTTAATAGAATGATAGAAGAACTATACGTGTCAAATGCTCTAAAAAAACACCTCCTAGTTCTCACAATACCTCTTCCCAGTGGAAGACGTCTCCAACCTCGGGCTGAAATCGGATCGAATACCATCATATCCATATCCATATTTGTTTTATCTGATAAATACAAATAGGATACAGATATTATCTGGATGAAAAAATTCATATCCATATTTATTTAAATGGATACAGATATAATTCGGATACTGGAGTATTGATATAATTATGGATATTACTTAGATAATTAAACTTTATGACTACAGAATCAAAGATATTACTAAATAGATAATAAATCAAGTTAATAATATATTTATATAATTATATATTTTTAAAAAATTAATAATATCATATAAAATTATATAGGAATATATATAGATACGGATCGGATAGTTGTCCTTCCATATCCATATTTATTTTCTTATCGGATATGGATACAGATATTAGTTCGATCCTCCAATTTCTATCCATATCCGAATTGATTCGGATATGAAAATGGATCTGGATAGATAATATCCATATCACTTTGACCCTACTCCAACCACAAAGTTACAACATTATTTGCATTTTGTTTAGTTATCCTCCACTGGAGCTTTTTAGATATATCTCGTTTCTAGGTATAAACTTTCTCGTTTCAATTTGCTTCCCACTTTATTGTGGTGGGCTAGCAACAATACTTAAAAAGAAGGAAAAAAAAGGAGAAAAGTATTGTACTGGACCATGAGCTATACTTGTGGGAGAGGCAAGAAAAGTGCATTTAGGTGTGATGGTGTCCTCGATAAAATTCTGGATACATGATAGAAACATGCACGTAGATGGATGAAGCATGATTAAATGACAATTGTGGTTTAAAGTTGAGCAAATTTAATAGATAAACACCACAAATATATCATCAAATTGAATCTATTTGAAAATTTTGAAATTCAACATATTGCATGTAAAGAATTCATAACAGTATGCCTTCTGGATATTGAAGTCCAACATAGTCCTTGTTGGGGAATCACAATCTCCTCACATCTTCCTCCATAAATCACAGCCAAATTAAAAATGGCTGGATCAAAACCTCCACCACAATTCAAAACCAAGTGTAGAATATATCCCAGTGGTTAGGGTTGCTGTAAATCAGTTATCAAATCATAACTAAGTCATAGAATATATATATATATCGAATGGTAAGAATTGCTGTAAATTGGTTACAGTCAACTCTTGTGCATGTATATGTATATGATAGAATGATATTAAAGCACTATTTCCAGCACTTAGTATCACATTCCCGACATGAGATAATGGGCCAGAGGTCATAGTAATTAACATCTGCATACTTATAGAAAACTCTCCCTATAAGTAAGCAAGGCATCTCTCTATGATATCATAAAGCAATAAAAGAATAAATAATTAATAAATTAAATTCAAAATATAATTAATTAAAATCAACTTTAATCTCTCACAGAATCTAACAATATTCAAAAGATCTTAGATCAAGTAAATCTCAAATAATAATCTTATAAAAGATAGTAATAAATGTAAATTTAAATTATGTTGATACTGCATGCTCAGGATGAGAGAAGGTGCTGGTTAGCATTGCGAACACGAAGCTGTGGTGTGCCCTACGTGCTTGGGCCTCAGGTCCCAGCTAGCATCCAAGGCATCCAGCCTGAGCACGCAAGCTGGCATCCAAGGCATCCAGCCCTCGCGCGCCTTGCGCGCTCAGACCGATGGAAGGTATCGGACAGCATTGCAAACATGGGACCGGGGCATGCCCGACGTGCTCGGGCCTCGAGTCCTAGTAGTGCTCTATTCATAAAGAGGCTAAGATGACTGCCTGTGTGAGATGCGCCTAAAGAGCCTAGAGAGAGATGGAGGTGATGCATTTCTATTCTTGTTGTAGTTGTAAGGAAAGCTTGGATAGTTTGCTACATCGCAGACAACCGCTTGCAGCCATCTCATGGTTAAAGGTGCAAAGAACTTGCTGTTGGGATTTGATCTCTTTTAGTCCATGCTTATTGAATCGACTCGATTTTGATTCGAGTCGACTCGATTTTATTCGATTCGGCTCAAGACTTTGGTGAGTCGGCTCGATTTACAGATGAGCTGACTCAATTATGCAGGCTGAGAATGATATTTTCTGTTCATCATGAGCGAGTCCACTCAATGTCAGAGCGAGTCGATTCATTGTAATGCGTCGACTCTATCTAGGGTGAGTCAACTCAATTTTGTGGATAGAAATTTTCAATGTAAAATAGTTTATATCTAAAATTATTTCGATATCTAAACTAAATTCATATTCATAATGGACTTAGTTAAGAATTAAGATCTGAAATTTCAAGATCTAAAATTGAGACTTTTAAGATCTAAAATCATTACATAAATATAGGGTTTAGGATGTGGGTTAAGTCAAGAAATAAGAAAGATTCAAACCTTCAAGATATTGCACTCCCTATCTTGAGTTGAAGGAAGCGGATCTAGGGGTCAAAGTCAATCTTCTTATTTGATGGATAGGATGGAGGTGTAAATACATCCGTATCATTGAATGAAATATATAGAACAAGCTATTCAAGAATCGAAGGAGTATATCGAAATATACTCCTCCATGCCGATTTAGACTTGAGGCGGAAGAGATAGGTACAAGGGGATCAAAATTCAATCTAACTACCCAATGGATGGGCCGGAGATATCTATAACTTCATATCATCGAATGAAACGTATAGGAATAATTCGTTCAAGAATCGAAGAAGTATATTAAAATATATCCCTCCATGCCGGTTTAGGCTTGAGGCGTATCAATTACAGTAGTTTTTCAGTTTCAATTAACTTAGTTACAGAACATTGGGTTATTGACCAACAAATACATCATTTTATAAGGGAGAAGAAAATAAATTTCAATTAACATTGTCCTTGATCTGCGGCAGACCTATCCCTAGATCCGCTAACCAATGTCGATCCTTCATTAAAGAGATCAGATATTATGTAAGATTGTTAGTTAGCATCTACAATGTATTAGTAGAAAATAATTCTCATCCAGCAGTACATGATAATGTATTGGTCTACTTTTATGAATGTGGTACAAAGTTAAGGTATCCATGTTACTTTATGAATGTGGTACAAAGTTAAGGTATCATGATATACAGTTAAATAAATATGATACATATTATTTATTCTGATATACAGTTAATCCAATATGATATATAGTTATTTTTTTTCGTAGATTATAGACTATGTCTTTCTGAGACTGGAGCCATCACAATCAAGGAGAGAGCTCTGGAGAAGAGAGCTCTCATGCAGCGTCCGGCTCTCATGCAGCATCCAGCTCACATGGTTCTACGGCACCCATATCATGCAGTAAACTCTGATACTTTAGATATTCTCTTTTATATTATTTATCTTTATTATTTAATATAATATTTTTATGATATCTTGATACTCTCATATTCGAATGACGTGGGGTTATCAATGACCCACACTCACATGGAACAGCGTTCAGCTCTCAGAGTCAGCGGTGTGGTAGAGTATCCGTCCGGCTCATGGTACCTTTGACTCAGTTAGAGGATAAAGAGCTCGTCCATATTCAAAGCTGTTCGTAAGTACTATATCTTTGTTGAATATATTTAAATTTAATCATTTTAGAGACTAATATTTATTGTTCAAAATCAATTTTACAGCACATTTAAAGAGACCTCCATGCCTTGTGTGGTTATCGGGATCATCCAACGATTGATGTCGAGATCGGTGAACGAGTTCTCTAATTAGTTGTCAGGGGCTCATGATGTAGCTTGGAATTTGTTCCTAGTAAGTCAAAGATGTTTAATTTTAAATTTACGGTAGGTTTATATTCTATTTATTAATACACGCTTGCTTCTACTTGTAGGGATATTATCGATTCGAGATACCTCAAGATGAGAAGGCTGGCCATCGGATCTTCGAGGAGGTGGCCATGCGGAGGTTCTGGGATGGGCTGTATAGCCTTCGACAGTCCGTCAAATAGCATTCCAGTTCTGAGTCACCATCAGACTAAAAGTGTTACACAGATCACTAGATACGGACGGACACAATAAGAGGTCCTCTACGACTAGTGGAGTACTGAAGAGTACTCTGGTAGGTGGTAGAAGGCACGACAGAATTGATCCACCCAGCAGCATCCAATCCTGCACACTGGCGGCTCCGTTGGCACATATGTTATGGCTGATAGATTGATAAAAATTCTATCCTTAAATTAATTTCTTATTGAATTGATCATATGTATATTTTAATTAATTTAATATTATTATTTATTTATTATAGATATGGTAGCTGGGTTGTGCATCAGGACAGCTACAGATATGGGAGGCCACACACCAGTCTAGAAAGACTGGTGATTACTTAGATTCTCATTCTCAATAGATCGTGGTAATAATTTAAATATTATTTATTAAGTTTTATATTTATTGATATGTATAACTAATGAATTTCTAAATTATATAAATAGATTATACGAAGTATCTCGTATTGCGGTACGGTGAGGATCCATCCTCTTAGCCCCTTCTTGACCTCGAGGGATGGCTCAAGGCCATCGGAGGATGAGTAGGAGTCGGGTCATAGGATTCGACCACAACTTCGACCTTCCACTAGATCAAGGATCTTCATCGACGTTCTTCTCTCAGGGATCGACGATCCAGAATGGGCTGACACACATGTGGAGGAGGTCATGCAGAGGTTTTTAAGCCCGTGACCTTAGAGCATCCGAGATGCCATTCGCAATATGAATGTTGAGATTCTTCGAGATCCACATCTACATGATCTACTGGGCTCATTGTCATAACCATTACAGCAGATAAGTCTATTATTAATTTCTTTACTTGTTTTAAATTTTTATATTTAGAAGCTTCACATGTTTAGGATTAAGTCCGAAAATGGGACCTAAGGAGTAAAAATTCAATCTAACCATCCAATCAAAGAGTCGAGAGTGTCTATAGCTCCGTATTATTGAATGAAATATGTAGAAACAATCTATTCAAAAATTGAAGTAGTATATCGAAATATACGCCTCCGTATCGACATATATGCTTTTGTATCGAAACTTATTAATAATTCGAAAATGAGATCTAGGAGGTAAAAATTCAATCTAAGTATCCAAATAATGGATTGGGGGTGTCTATGGCTCCGTATCATTGAATGAAATATGTAGAAACAATATGTTCAAGAATCATAGTATATCGAAACATATGCCTCCATATCGACATATATGCTTTCATATTAAAACTTATTAATAATTCAAAAATAGAATCTAGGAGGTAAAATTAAATCTAATCATCTAAATGATGGGTCGGAGGTGTTTATAGCTCGATATCATTGAATATAATATGTAAGAATAATCTATTTGAGAATCAAAATAGTATATTGAAATATATGTCTCCATATCGACATATACGCTTTCGTATCGAAATTATTATTACTAATTTGAGAATGAAACTTATGGGGTAAAAATTCAATCTAACCATTTAAATGATAGGTCGGAGGTGTTTATAGCTTCATATCATCGAATGAAATATGTAGGAACAATCTATTCAAAAATTGAAATAGTATATCGAAATATACATCTCCGTATTGACACATACTCTTCGTATCAAAATTTGTTAACAATATTTATTCTTTCGTTATAGAATGCTGGGATATCCGACTCTCATCCATCAGCTGCTGGAGAGGACATACAAGAGCAGTAGGAGGATGAGGAGGATGACAAGTAGGATCTTACATGATTTTTTTTAATATATATGCAATTTTGATACTTGTAAAGCAATATCTGCATGTAAAATTATATAATTTATATTTTTAATATATATAATTAATTTTATATCTATGATTATGTTAAATAATTGTTATCTTATTATAATAATTTTAGAAAATATTATTGCTTGTGATTAAAGCAGATTTAAAATATTTAATTATAAATTTTTTAAAAAATTAAAAATCATTAGCGATAGCATTAGCAATGTAAATTGCCGTCGCTAATAGTTTTTTTTACTTTAAAAATTAAAAACTATGAGCGACGGTATTAGCAATGGAAATTGCCATCTTTAATAGTTTTTTGAAAATTTTTTAAAATAATTAAAAAACTATTAATGATAGAATTATCGATAAAAATTATCATTGATAATTATTTTTTAATTTTTTTAAAAAATTAAAAATCTATTACCGACGGTATTAGCGATGTATTTTGCCATCTCTAATAATTTTTTAATTTTTAAAAAATAAAAACTATTAGCGATAGCATTAGCGATAAAATACAGTCACTAATAGTTTTTACCAGTTTACTTAACAAAAATTAAAATTATTAGAGACGGAGTTTTGTCTTTAATACCATTGCAAATTATCATTATTAGTGACAGTTGACTTGCCATCACTAATAATGATAATTAGCAATAAGGATATTTTCGTTGGATTTTTAGTGACGGCTAGCTATCGCTAATAGCATTAGGGATGGCAAATTAACTATTAACGATGGTAATTAACTGTCACTAATAGTCTATTTTCTTGTAGTGCACATAGGAGATCTTTAATGCAGCAATCAAGGAAGAACATCAGCATGTCCTTCCAACACGAATAATTTGTTCCATCAAATCTATCCAACTTGATGAAATCCTGGTTCATCATTTTGAATGCAGTCTCTGATTCGGACTCCATTGCCATGAATAATCACCTTAAGATTGTAAACGAAACAACAATATATGTGCATTGCAAAATTGAGTTTGTGATCTCAAGGTGCATAAAATCACTATCCTCGAGGTGATTATTTCCCACTATAAACAGTTTGTCACGAGACTTTCAATATTGCAATTCATCTCTAGGATACAATAAGATCATCAAAAATCTGCAGGTGACAAAACTGAAGATTTCTCCTCCTTGAACTTCGAAAGAAATTTTATTGTCAGTGAAAGAAGAATAGAGAGAAGAGAGAACTCTTAATTTTCTTATATCTGATGGAAGATCACAATTGTACTTATATAGAAGACTTATCCACCAACAGATGCGACTCTTTGAAAAATCATCTTTAAAATGATACAATTTTGAAAAGGCATGACCATTGAAAACCAATGGCTATTAACTGTAATTTATTTTATTTATTTTAAATAAAATAAATAATCAATAATATAAATATTCATCCTCAATTTCACCATGCGGCCCCACGTGCCCCAAGTGCCCATCTAAATGATTA
The DNA here is from genome assembly GCA_000441515.1 of Elaeis oleifera. Classification (NCBI taxonomy): domain Eukaryota; kingdom Viridiplantae; phylum Streptophyta; class Magnoliopsida; order Arecales; family Arecaceae; genus Elaeis; species Elaeis oleifera. Next base: position 165,741 of record KE506081.1, read on the forward strand.
AATAAATATGCAATCATTCATCCCCTTCAAATTTTAGAGATTCCCTCCAAAACATTTTAAATAAATAATGTGAGTTCTCACTTTTAAATCAAAGAAAAATCTTACAATTTTCTAATGTGGGACAAAGATCATAAGCTCTTTTCACATTTCTTATCTCTACATTAATGCTCAATTTCCTTTAAAGCACAATCTACATAAACAAATTCCAACAAGAATGCTTGAACATGTTGAAATGTGATCAAAGTAACTGTTTATGCTACGATTTGATCAAATCTTGTTTGACTAGGCCATGGTTAGTCTGCTCATATGTCAAAGATTATTTATTTTGTTCTTATGATCTGATATGAAATATTTCTGTTAGGTTTTTCATCTTGTTCGCTTCCCCGGCCCTCCACATATTTTTTTAAAAAAATAAACATAAATATATACACCACTCCATTAATATTGAGACAAAATTTTTAAGGTCTGACCGTCATCGCCTGCCACATCTCCGAAGCACGCCGCGTATGTGTAAAATATTAAGAAATAGGAATGGATAAATCCTAGGGGATTATAAGATGTTTATCAAAACTATTCAAATACCCTTATGGTTTATCTATTCTTATTTTCTTAGTATTTTAACGTGTGTGCTTCCGTGCGCATGGCGTGCTTCGAAGATGTAACAGATGATGATGGTCCGATCATAATTCTTTCTATGATCTGTCCGATCGTAGAAGTTTTATCCATATTTAATTCCTAAAACTATGTAAATCCTGACAGTGATAATAAATTGGCACGCGCGTCATTCTCCACTGCCCTGAATGGCGGACCAACGTTCACCACAGCTATATGTTGGGTTGGGTCTCTCCTATGTAGAGAATGGCCCAAAGCCTATATGGGTCAAAACCCATATTGATGACTCATTTTATTTTGCTCCAAAAGAAACCTTAGTGTTTAAAAAGATAATTTTGGAGAGCACCCACATAGAAAAGAGGTTTTGAAGATCAGAAACAGAAGACGGCAAAAAGAGAGATCATTCCTTTTTCAGATTTATTTGTGCAGCCTTCACAAAAGTGGTCGTCGGGAATTCGTTCACCATTGGATCAAACTAAAATTTGGTCTACACATTCTCGACACCTGGTTCTTCAATCTGGACGGTGGAGATCAGAATTGGAGTCCTTTTCTTTGGTTTCTGCTTGTCATTTTCTTCAAAATTCTTCTATTTCTGGTAATATCTTCTCAACTTCACTTGTTGCATCATTAGATGTTTGTGGCTGCCAAGAATATTGATTCTTGATGATTTATTGTGTTGAGAAGTTGATGTATGCCTCTGGTTGTTGATAACTAGAGAGGAATCTTGTGTATTCCCATTATTTGATTATAGTGGAAGTTGTGGGTGTCGGGCCATGGTTTTTACTCCTCATATTGAGGAGGTTTTCACGTAAATCTTGGTGTTTCTGTGTATGATTTGTTCGCTGCATCTTTC
>KE506082.1:74483-91145 GCA_000441515.1 Elaeis oleifera
ATTATTTAAATTTATTTTTTTTAATTTATTAAATTAATAGTGATGAAAAATTTTTGTTGCAAAAAATATTTTTTACGACTAAAATTTTTCATCGCTAAAATTTTTTTAAAAAAATTTATTTTATAAAATATTTTAATTAAATTAATAACGATGAAAAATTATAATTAAATTAATAACGATGAAAAATATTTTATCACTATTAATTTTTATTTTTAGTGACATTATAATTCATCATAAATATTTTTTTATGATTAAAATTTTTTATCGAAAATATTTTAACGATGAAAATTATTCATCGCAAATATCCTTTATTAGTGATGAAATATTTTTTTCATCATAAAATATTATCAACGACGTAGTTATTTACGATGAAATATTAACGATAAATATTTTATCGCTAATAACTATTAGCGACGAAATTAGATTATTAGCGATGAAAACTTTTCATCGCTAATAACCTATTTTGTTGTAGTAAGGATACCTTAAGGATATATTCTTTGCAGGTGTGTCATATTTCTAATTATAGATTTTAATCTTTAAAAATTAATATCCTCTATTTTAGTCTCTACGATTGCACCTAACTATTTTATGTTCTATTCGCTCATTCTGATATCTTTTACAAAAATATCATTCTCTCAGAGGAGTGAGAGCATTAATCACTTCTTCGATAGATATATGAACTCAAAAACTACTCTAAAAAAATTCATTGATAAGTATGAGGATGCATTAGAGAGAAGATACAAAGCAAAAAATGAGCAGGACAATAAGTCTCTACAAACTAATACTTTCCTGAAGACATCCTCCCCTTTGAGTGACAAGCTGCACTCTTATACACCAGGTGTATTTTAAAAAGTTCCAAAATGAGGTCCTTGAGATGGCTGCATCAAATGCTAAATTAATTGAAGAAGATGACAACTGCACTATATACTCCATTAAATCATTTGAGAGAATTGAAGTTAATAGAAATGAGAAGCAGATTGTCAAAAACTATATTGTTTCGTGCGACAGTGAGTTGGATCAAGCCAACTACGAGTGCCGATCATTTCAGTTTAGGAGATACTTGTGCAGACATATCTTATTGGTCCTACATCAAAGTATTCCGCATTTTTGATAAGTACTTTCTAAAGAGATGGTGCAAAGACATGAAATATCGATTCGATGATTTCGATTGTGATACTGAATTCTGTGATAAGAGCATTAGAAAGTCTAGGTAAGTTGTCCCATCTTTCAATTATGATATACTATCCGTATCAAATTGACTGTATTCTTACAGGTATGCTATCATAAATCATCGGTTGATGAAGCTTGCAGAGATTACGTCGGTGTTCGAAGATGTATTTAACTTGGTGATGGCTGATCTAACTCTATTATATAAAAGGGCAATAGACACTAATTGTTCGGTGCAGGAAACTACAGATCATCATATTAAAGATCTTGAGAATATCGTCACAAAGGGACAACCAAGAGAGAAGAGACTAAAGAGCGGAGTTGAGAAGAAGTCAAAGAAACAAAGAGAGGCATGAAGGAGAAATCTGCTGAAGGACAAGGTAAAAGGTTTGTTGAAGTACAAAGCACTACTCCCACAGTAATGGAGCTAGTACAGCAATTTGGTGCTTCCCACCCACCGTCTTTTGATCCATACTTGGATGAGTTTGATGCTTATATGTGTAGCCAACTAACATAAGAGAACGAGTAAATTAAATTATTTTTGGATGTAGATCTTCTTATTCAACTTGTGCTTCATGATTTGCTGTACTATTTCATTACTTTTTTCATCATTTTATGACTTGCTACACTGTTGAATGATAATCTCCAGTATTTCATGACATCTTGCACTATTTTATGACTTCCGACAATGCTTCAGGACTTTCGGTGATGTTTCATAAAATCATGCACTGTTTTATGACTTGCCGGCATAGTCTTATGACTTCTTGCACTATTTTATAAATTTCTTATTTTTTCATGATATCATGTACTATTTTATGACATCCTGCAATATTTCATGATTTTCTGCACTATTTTATGACTTCCAACATTGTCACATGACTTCTAGCGCTGTTTTATGACTTTCAGCAATGTTTCATTATTTTCTTCACTTCATGACTTCCTACACTGTTTGATGACTTCCAACAATCTTTCATGACATCCTGCACTGTTTTATGATATCGTGGACTATTTTATGACTTTCGACACTACTTCATGACTTTTGGATTGATGGGATGAGCACCAAACAAGGTTATTTGATCAATGTAAACCATTCAAACACCATAATAACAACGATCTTACCAAATACTGAATAAAATAAAATAATGAATCTGACGAAGTAGAACCAACTAGTGAAGCATTCTAAATTCAAGATCATTTCAGATGACAACTTCGAAACGATAAATTTTTCTTGTAATGTTTCATGACTACCTAGAATGTTTCATAATTTCCTGTGCTGTTTTAATACTTTTGATACTATTTTATAACTTTTTGCACTATTTTATAATTTCCTCTAATTTTTCACGATACACTACATAGTTTTATGATATCATGCATTGTTTGATGACTTCCTCTACTGTTATATGACTTCCGACATTGCTGCATGACTTCGACAATATTTTTTAATGACTTTCGACAATATTTCATGATTTTCTTCAATATTCCATGACTTCCTGAAGTACTTCATGACTTTCTATACTTTTTTATGACTTCCTATAATGTTTCATGACATCCTACATTGTTTCATGACTTCCAGCACTTTTTTATGACTTTCTTCATTGCTTCAGAATATCTTACACTACTATGACTGTCGTGACTTCTGATGCTATTTTATGACTTCCAACATGGCTTCATAATATCTTACATTATTTGATGACTGGTCGTGACTTCTGATGCTATTTTATGACTACCTAAAATGTTTCATGATATCCGAAAGTCATTTTATGACTTCCAATAATGTTTTATGACTTCTTGTACTAATGAATTCTGGTATCGTGTTATGATATCATGCCTGTTTTATGACTTTCTATATTGTTTTATAATATCCTACACTAAATATCAACTAACAGCAGATCATTAAACATTGTGCACTAAGCTGAATTATAAGAACACATACAAGAATACACTGGTGCAGCTAGTTAACACTAATAAATTATGAATATTTGATCAGCTATATCATAGGATTTTGAGGAATTACAATTTCAAAATATAAATGTGTATGTCATCAAATAAAAATAATTACAATTTTGAAATATCATGAACTAATTTTTGAAGTTTCTGGACGAGCCCATCCCTTAATATCGAGGCTCCCAGCTCCCCATGATACAGACAAATGTCTTCTTGCATGAACTTCCATTGCTTTGGCCTATCCTTCCAAGTGATATAATCATATTCTTGAGATAACACAGACCACAATCTAGGGATCCGGCAGGTTGGGATGGGCAGGCATCACCATCTGAAATTTTTCAATTTGTAACTTCCGCATTATCACAGTAAATGTGCATTATGGCACCAAGAATCTGTTGTCACTTTCTGACACTCGCTTTGTACTTGGGATTCCACTTTAGAGAATCCAGATAGATGAACTCCTTCCGCTGCATATCAAGAACTAGCAAGTGGCAGTACACATTCTCGATGTTGATGATGCTGAAAAGGAATCTAAAATCGATCTTTTTTCATCACTAACTACATCAAAAATCATTTCACCGACCGAGCCAGCAAGCTCATGAATAGGTGATGTGGATGTTATGCGCATGCTGACTATCATAACGGGCACAACAATGCATTTGTGATACAACTCTGGTCATTTCTTCCATTTTTTCACTATAAAATTCTGCCCAACATCAATGATCTGAGAAAATTTTTTTGGTTAGTAAAAAAGATGAAAAATCATTGAAGGGGTTACGAACAACATAAAGATTTGAATTACTTATATCATCAATGATCATTTTCTCAAACAGCAAATCATAGAGGTGAGACCATGTAATGCTCCCTCCACGACCATTGATGAAAACAACATCGCTGCAATTTCACATTCATAAAATAGTGAGATAGTCATACAACAGTATTAGAAGTCATAAACAATTACTGAAGGTCATAACACAGCGATGGAAGTCATGAAAAATGCTAGAAGTCATAAAATATGGTAGGATGTCATGAAATAAATATAGCAGCTCACAAGAAGTAATACCGAAAGTCATAAAATATTAAAAAATATCATGAAACATTGAAGGAAGTCATGAAATAACTTAGAATATCATGAAAAAGGTCATGAAACTTTGCTGGAAGTCATAAATCAGTAGAGAAAATCATGGAGGAAGTCATGGAACAGAACACGAAGTCATAAATCAATGTCGGATGTCATGAATAGTCAATGAAAGTCATAAAACACTTACGAAGTCACCCTTTCATCCATGAAATCATTGATAAGGGAATCATCTTCTTTCGTTAAAGTCCTTTACTATGATATTTGCGATCCACAATGATGAATCCCTGTGTCACTGGGTCGGCAGACATAGATTCTTCCTTGACTACTACTGCTGCCTTTCTTTCAAGCAGGGACAATCCTGGGCTTCTTTTTGTAGCTTGGCCAGTCAGAAATGATGGATCTTCTATCAGGTACAAGGCCTTGCGAGTTCTGTGTTCCTTTTAACCTCTTTTAAGTGAAACATGACTATCTTCTGCTTGCCCCCATCCTTCTGCTCTCTCTTCTTTTCTTCTCCTCCACCTCCTTCTTGTTCTTCTCCTCTTCTTCTTTTTTCCTCCTCATCCTCCTCCTTATCCTCCTCCTCTCTCGACTTCTATCTTCTTCTTCTCCTCCTCTTCCTTCTTCTTCTTCTCCTCGTTCTTCTTCCTCTCCTCCTCTTCATTTTCTTCTTCTCCTCCTCTTCCTCCTTAATCTTCTCTTCGTTCTTCTTCCTCTCCTCCTCCTTTTCTTCCTCTCCTCGTTCTTCTTCCTCTCCTCTTCTTCATTCTTCTTCTTCTCCTCCTCTTCCATCTTCTTCTCCTCTTCCTTTGTCTTCCTCTCATTCGCTTCCTTCTTCTTCTCCTCCTTTCTTCTTATTCTTCTCCTCGTTCTTCTTTCTCTCCTTCTCTTCATTCTTCTTGTTCTCATCTTCCATCATCTTCATCTCCTCCTCCTCCTCCTCCTCCTCCTCCTGATCCTTCTTCTCCTCCTCAACCTTCTTCCTCTCCGCCTCCTCTACCTTCTTCTTAGTCTCCTCTTCTTTCATCCTTTTCCTATCCTCCTCCTCATTATTCCTTTGTTGGAGCTTCTTTTTTTCATATGCTTCCTTCCTCTTCCTTCTATCATCCTCTTCCTTCCTCCTCCTCATCCCTCCATCAAATCTTCCTCTTCTTCACTTCCCTCTTCTTCCTATCTTTCTCTACAATTTAACAAGTGCTTCCCCATGCACTTCCTCCTCTTCTGATTCTTCCTCCTCCATATATCTCCTCCTTCCTCCGACATGTACACTATACTTGATTTCTTTCAAGCAAAGCTTTAAGAAACTTCTCCTGAATGAGGAGCTTTTTCTTAAGCTCCTCAATCTCTTTTCTTAACTGTACACATCTTGTACAATAAAATGGCATGGTTGAACCTTTCAGGGATGTCTTTTTAGCTAAATGGAGCTAGTGCTCCTATGGCATCAGTGTAATATAATCCAAAAACTAGTAACAAGCAGCACACAAGAAATAATGAATTATATAACTATTTTATAAAACTTGAAAGCACATTATAATATCTTACGAAAGTGAAATGACTTCCTATAATCACCATTGCTAACCCTTACCTCCTTGGGCTGGATCGTGTCGAAAAGGCTGTCATGGATCCTTTTCTACATGAATGCCACCGGTGCAGCCTTGGTAATGCTGAAGCATCTGCTGGGACTCAGAGGTTGGTATGCTCGAGGAACCACACCTGCAAATAAAAAATAATCAAAATATATAATGAATGATAAATAATAAATGTAGAATATGATGATTCTATTTTTTGGATTATCATTACCATTAGAGCAACCAAACAGCCAAAGAGATAAGACTATTTTTGACCCTTGTCGACCCTTTTTGCCTGGCATGGCTCCTCTGACTTTAGACATTCAATAATCTCTCGAAGTGCTTGGAGGGTGAAGGTCTTGATGGCATTAGACCAGGTGAAAGCTCCGAACTACGAAAGGTCATCCAGGTAGGGGATAAGGAATCTTGGACATGTGCCGTTTGACCTTGGAAACAAGAACATTGCAAACATATAGGCTATCCAAAGCCTCACAGTGCCCTCGATATCCTCCTGCTCTTCAGAATCCTTCAAAAGACCAATATACCTCTCAATCCCTTAATGCTAGAGATCCATGTTGGTCCCAAATCTATCAAAAAGCCTCTTCTTCAGAACTTTAGAGGCTGCAACCTTCTTGCCATGGGAGGAAGGCCAATAATAAGTGCCACTTCTTTCATACTGAAATTAATTATCTTTTCTAAAAATAAATATATCGCCGCCCTCATAACATTTTATGATATCAACAAGGAGTGCCCCATCAAGTACAAATGGCTCCATGTTGACGAAGGTTCCAAATGGGGTCTGCTTGATAAGCTCAACATGAGTAGTAAAAAACCTCATTTTTCGTATATTGTGCACATATACCGAGGGGAGGGTTTGTATGTGTTTTAAAGATTTGAGGGCCCCTGCCGCTCGGAACAATGGGGACCCCTGAAAATTTTACTGCAATAAAAATAATGGAATATGAAGTCATAGACGATTAATGGAAGGGGTAAAAGTGAGCAGATCCATTACTTTCTTGGCTCAGACTTAACCCTCCTATTTCACCAGAAGAAGAAGGGGCATCCTGACCTTCGTAAGGAACCATTGCATTGCTTTCTTCCTCCATCTGCTGTTTACCTTGGCCTTCTTATCTTGGACGCCTCCTGATCATGTACTTTCTAGTCAACATCTAACAAAAAAGGAAAATAATGGCACGGGAGAGGGATTGCTAGGAAGGGAGCGAAAGGAGAGCAAACGATGGAGTGAAGGATTTGCGGGGAGATGAAATGGAATTTCCAATTTCTTTCGCTTCCTTTTTCACTGCCTCAGGCAAATTATCATCTCAACCCCATTGAAAAGATGGTTATTGGCGGTCTGATCGATGTTCAAGGCAGTTGAGTTAATTGGTACAAACCATCTTGACACATTGGTTAAAAAAATGACACAAGACATAAAAATAGCATTAAATCATAAAATATTGACAAAAGTCATGAAACAGTATCAGAAGTCATACAAATTTGTCAGAAGTCATACAAATTTGCTGGAAGCCATCAAACATTGACAAAAGTCATCAAACAGTGTCGGAAGCAATGAAGAAATCATAAAATATTTTCGAAAGATATTAAACAGTGCTGAAAGTCATCAAACATTTTTGAAAGTCATCAAACGGTGTTAGAAGCAACGAAGGAAGTCATGAAACAATGTCAGAAGTCATAAAATAGAGCTGAAAGACATAAAAAATTGGAAGAAGTCAATTAAAATATCCGAAAGTCATAAAATAGTGAATGATGTCATGGAATATTTTTGAAAGATATTAAGCTGCACGAGAAGTCATAAAATATTTTCAAAAATCATCAAATGTTGGGGGTCACAAAATAGTGCCGGAAGAGATAAGAAACTGATGAAAGTCATAAAAATAGCATAAGCACATTTTTTGACTTTCAAAATTATTTTGTTAATTCTGATAATATTTTATGACTACCTAGAATGGTTCATGACTTTCGGACTGTTTTATAATTTTTGATGATGTTTTATGATTTTCGGCACTATTTCATAACTTTCGATACTATTTCATGACCTCCAGCATTATTTCATAAACCCACGCACCTTTTTTATGACTTCTGAAACTATTTATAACACCCTACACTATTTTATAACTTCCGATAATGCTTCAGGACATCCAACACTGCTTTATGACATATTACATTGTTTCATGATTTTTTGTTCTGTTTTATAACTTCTTATACTATTTCATGATTTTCTACATTGTTTTATGAATTCCGACATTATTTGACGGCATAAAATTTCATACACAAAGTAAAAATTCAATTCCAAAATAAATATTTTATTTATAATAATTATAGAAAATGGATCGAATGACGATCATACAAATAAAAAGAGAAAGAGAAACAATATTGACCATCATACAAACAAACAAAGAGAAAAGAAACAACAGAGGCCGATCCTACTTCCCGTTCGATTCGGCATGGACTTGACTCGGCATGCAACATTAGTTTGACATGGAGTAAATATCTGAACTTCATGTTTGCCAGAAGGCATGTGTCTAGTGTCAAGTCCCATATGTTCTAAAAATATGAGAAAAATAAATAAAGAAAGGAAATATGAGAAAAATAAATAAAGAGAGGAAAATAACAGAGGCCGACTTACGCCTTGACCGATAAAAGTTCTTTTGCTTTTTCTTTCGTCAAAGAGAAAATCGAAACTTTGGTGCACCATCATCTTCCCTGCAGTGGAAGTGTCTACGCTAGCGACCTCCTCTCTACTCGTGGCAGAGGCCTCGAACTCCCCAACTCCATGTTCTCCATCCCTGAAGAGAACATTGAGTAGGAGAAAGATGTGGTATCACGCACTTCCCACAAGCGAAATGACCATTTTCAATACCTCCCAAGCCAAGCTGGAATCTACAAAATGATTCCATTCCTTTGAACGATAAGCGACAGCCCTGACAGGAAAGGTGGGCTCCTCTGCTCATGAAGAGCCTATGGCCAAAGGAGCCGACCCATCGCACCATAGCGTGCAAGAAGATTTTTTTCTCTGCTCTGAGAAGGAGGTGAGGGGGTCTCACCCTATCAAAAGAGGAGCCAGATTCAATGCCTTGTAAGTACCAATATTAACCAGTGGTATGTGTGGAATGGGGGTTGTTGCGGGCACTACCAAAGCTAACATGCACTTAATTCGGGCATGAGTGGGGCGGTCGTGCAGTTTCGCCTCCGTTTCTTAGTCTTCGAGGTGACGTGCTATCAATATTGATCATAGGTCAAAGTTATGGCATCCATTTTAGGTGAGTAAACCCTCACAAAAATAATTTTTAAGAGATATCAGGTACTGTTTCATGATCTTGTTTTATGACTTCCAACACCTGTTTATGACTTTCTATACTTTTTATCACTTTCTGTACTATTTTATGATTTTTTACCATTTTATGACTTCCAGTAGTTTTAATATCTTTCTACATTATTTTTTGACTTTCAGCAATGCTTCGAGACATCCTACAGTATTTTATAATTTTTTTGCTATTTTATGACTATACTATTTTATAATTTTCTACACTATTTCATGACATCCTGCAGTATTTTATAACTTCTTCTACTATTTCTATTATTTCATGACATCTGGCATTGTTTTATGACTTTATTTACTATTTCCTAACTTCCGAGGATGTTTCATGACTTCCGAGGATGTTTTACGACTTCCTGCGGTATCTTATGACTTCGATATTGTTTGATGATTTTTCATTCTGTTTTATGACTTCCTGCACAGTTTCATGGCTTCCTGCATTATTTCATGAATTCCGACATTATTTCATGACATAAACATTTCCATACACAAAGTAAGAAAATTTAATTTCAAAATAAAGATTTTATTTATAATAATTATAGAAAATGGATCATAGTGATTGGTGATCATACAAATAAAAGAAAAGAAAATAATAGTATGTTAGATGAGTGTCCTAGAAGCCAATTATTGGCTGACATATTTTATAATTTCAGGACTTAACTTTATACTTATAATATTTTTATTATTAATAAAGATATTTTATTTCAATCATATTTATGTGTCTATGATTTATCTTAAAAATTAATAAAGATAATTTTGTATATTCTCAAGTGTTAAGAATTCGAAACATACATTATTAGTGGTTAGTTTCTAAATACTTCTGATCGAAAGATCGTCCGGAGGATAGTGATCTATCCATTTAAAATCAATGCACGGATCACCTCTTTTTCAGATAGATGAGTCTTGGGTCTGCAGTATAGGGACACTGAGGTGAGAGTGCAGGTAGTTGTTAGAGAATAACTTGCACTGAATATGATCAATACGAGAAACTACTTGGATGTCTACTCAATCGTCAGTGATTGTCTCGATGCTGTAATAGTGTGAGTGGTCCTTTGACCTATGGTGTCATCGACTATTCACAATGAGGCTACTGATTTTGACTGTACATTTCTTGATCCATAGCCATTCGGATCCTTATTGTGTATATTGGCTACAGTAGGTTCAGATTCACTATTAAAAGTAAGATGCACCTAGATAAAATCTATCGATCTTGATAGAAAAGAAGAAGTCCTATATGATTTACAACACTGAGTTCAGAAAAATTTTGATCAAAGCAAGTGCGAATACTAAAAAAAATTTTCATGAGATTCACAAGTGAACTCGAGTCAAGCCAATCTAGCATATGACTGATGAAGGGTCTGACGAGTTCTCCATGACCTTTATTAAGTCAAAACTCATGATAGAAAGATTGAATCATACGATAACTGCATCTAGAGATTCATACTTTCATTCTACTGGGTTATCACTACATACTGCTAGGTGTCACTAGTGGATTGTAGAACTCATCGGGTGTCATTTTGATGATCAATAGCCCTCGAAGGATCGAATTAGAATTATTTCAATCCATCGAAAGGAGTTTTGATGATATTATGATGGAGATCATAATATATCTCACTGTCAGATAGAATGAAACCTATAGGGTCACACATTAAGAAATTTAATCTTGACTTAATCAATTAAACTTATGAAGTTACAATTGAATTAAGATTTAGTAAAATCTTATTGGTTTAGAAGAACCATGCTAGTACATAATTAAATCTAATTCTTCTCCAGACTTGGATTTCTTATTAGATAAGGACTGGATCAAGTCCATAGCCTTAAACTTAATCTAGATCCACTTTGATTTGAATTTAGAGAGGCACCTATTTGAGGGCCCAAAAAGATTGGATCAAGCCAATGAGTTGGCAAACAAATCACTTTATCTTTTCCCATGATATTTCTTTTTTGGCATGGATTAATTGGAAAGAGAAGAGGAGAGGAGGTGCATGCCTTCTTTTCATTTTTGGAAAATCCAAAGGGCACATGCCCCTTGGAGTTGGTGGAGAGAAAAGAGAGGGGTGCGCCCCCTCTTTGCTTTGGCGTGGAAGGAGAAAGAGAGAGGGTCAACGCCCCCTCTCTTGTGAGCAAAAATTCTAAGGGGCGTCAAAGATTGGCACCCTCTCTACCTGCCTTATGGGATGAGGGGCACCCCTCATCTTGCCTTATAAGATGTGGGCACCCTTCCACTTGCCACATAGGGTGTGGATCTTTCCAATTGGGTCTAATTTTTTTTTAAAAAAATCAATTAAAAGGCAAGAAATCTTATGAGATAAGGACTAATCTTTTTAGCCTGATTGAAGATTGATTTGGAATCAAAAAAAGATCAATTTAAGAGATGGTCCCCTAAGGTTTAAAAAAATTAATTATTGAATTGTAAATTCAGATCTAAACCTCCTCTCCATCTCCAAGCCATCCTCTCCTTCTCCTCGCTCTTCAATGCCCAAGGGTTAGGCGTCCCACCTTCCCATGTGCCCAAGGTGTTGGATGATCTCTTCTACATCAAGGAATAGGAAAAAGGCTGCAATTCGAATGTTGACATCGTAGACCAAGATCAACAATTGATCAAAGATCCAAAGACTGAAATTTATCTTAAAAAAATAGATCAAGAATGAGAAGAAAGGTTCAAGATTGATCTCGGTGGATATCTGTAAAGGCTGGATGTGTGTGTGGCCTAAGAAGCTTCGGATCTACGATCATCGGCTATGGTGTATTTCGATCCGCACAAGGTATTGAGATATGATCTTAATTTTTTTATTTTATTTTTAGATTATATGTATGACTTAGATCTAGAGTTCGGATAGATATAAATTAGATCTATTGCATATGGGATTAAAAGTTTAATCTAGATTCATTTCATTGCTATTTTAAAATTATTTTAAAACTATGCACGCTAGTCTATCCATTTTCTAATACAATAGCCATCATACAAACAAACAAAGAGAAAGAAAAACAACAAAGACTGACTCTACTTTCTGTCTAATGAAAAACCCCTTTCCTTTTTTTGTCAAGAAGAAAATCAAAACTTGGATGCACCATCACCTTTTATGACTTCCTGCACTATTTCATAACTTTTTATTTTATTTTATGACTTTCTGCACTGTTTCATGACTTTTTGTATTATTTTTTGACATCTGATGCTATTTTATGGCTTCCAACAATGTTTAATGACTTTAAATATTTTTTCATGATTTTCGATACTGTTTCGTGACTTCCAACACTTTCGTGACTTCCACCAGTGTTTCATGTCTCCATGTAATTTTTATGACTTTCAAAATTATTTTATGACTTTCTAGCCTGTTTTATGACTTCCAACAGTATTTTAGGATATCTTACACTATTTTATAACTTCCTTCGATATTTATGACTGTACTGTTTTATGACTTCCTCTGTTGCTTTTTGACATCCAGCATGATTTTATGACTTTTGCAAATATTTCATGACTTTTTTATCAGGCCATCATATAAGATTCCAAGATGTCATAAAAAGATAAAATAAAATTATATGAACATACAGGATGTCTTAAAAATTAAATCAGAAGTCATTAGACTGTACATGATGTCACGTAAAACATGAAAGAATTATGAAGGAATGGAGCTTGAAGGATCACAAATTATGATTTCCAATAAAGATTCGAAGAGTCAATTATGGATGAATCCCGAAGTGACGAAGCATCCCTTATGGATTCTCCAAATGCAATTAAATCTGCAAAAGGGCCGACAAAGGGTTGCAAGCAAGGGGAATGGCTCCCAATAAATTATTTATATGTGGTGAAATCTAATGATTCATTGGCTAGATCTATGTCATCCGTGTTCTCTATAAATAATCTATTCATCCATCTAGAGCTTTTTTGTAAAGGATGTTGAAAAAAAATGTCTCACCCATGTTGAAGAATGGAGCCATCAGTAAAGTCCTCCCTTTGTGTAATCAAGGAGGCAGTGAGGAAGAGAATTCTCTTCGAAAGTGGCGAGTCATCCTCCAAAAGGTAAAGGACTCCCCAGCCTCCTGTATCTATCCCCTTTTCATAGCTATCTGAGCCACCGCCAATTGGGTTGCCACCACCCTTCCAGGCTCCCCTCCTTTTTGGCCGAGCCTAGCCTTTCTACTAGCAAGATGCTAGTCTATATTTCCGACGACATCAAAACCTCCTGCATCGAGGAGTACAAGGCTTCGATCAATTTTCAAGAGGAAATCATGGAGGCATCCTCGGTCGGTTTCATCTACAGCTTCAACAACTGCAAGGCACGCTTGTGGAGGATGGTCCCAAAGTTGGAGCTGACGCGCCTGCTCCCAAAAAATAGTGATGAGGAGGTCAAAGAGTTTTTATCGAATGAAGAGAAATTCTTTATCCTTCCGCTATCCTATTTTTTTTACTATATATGTAGTAAATTATTATATAGTGAATAGTTAGTTTTAAGAATTCTTTGGTATTTATAATGGTTTGTTCATTGCACGGCCAAGGGCCCCCCCATCGTCAAGTCAACAATTGGGAAGAAACAGACAAACAAATTTCATGATACCATAATAGCATAATAGGATGACATAATGATGCAGAAGAATATCATAAATGCTGATTTTGAACTACAATATCATAAATTTTATCTGAGATATCAGAAAGTCATAAAATAATGTAATGCCGAAGGTTATAAAATAGTGCTGGAAGTCATAAAATAGTACACAAAGTCATGAAATATTGCAGGATATCATAAAATAATGTAGGAAGTCATAAAATAGTGTCAAAAGTCATGAAACATTGCACGATAATAGCTAGAAAAGTTATAAAATTGTACAGAATGTAACAGTGAGGGAAGCTAGAAAATAATACAGTCATATAACAGCGAAGTAAGTTATAAAATAGTGTAGGATGTCTTGAAGCATTGTCGGAAGTCATAAAATAATGTAGGATGTCATCAAACAGTTTTGGAAGTCATAAAAAAATGCATAGAGTTATGAAAGAATGCTGGAAGTCATAAATATTGTTGAAAATAATAAAACAGTGCAAAAGTCATGAAATATTTACAGAAGTCATAAAACAGTATTGGATGTCAAAAAATAGTGGAGAAAGTCATAAAATAGAATAGCAATTCATGAAACAATATAGAAAGTCATAAAATTATAGATAGCTGGATACCATAAAATAGAATAGAAAGTCATGAAACCAGTTGGAAGTCATGAAACAATGCAGAAAATCACGAAACAGTACTGAAAGTTATAAAATGGAACATCAAGTCATGAAGCAATTGCTGAAGTCATAAGATATTGTAGGAAGTCATAAAACATTATTGAAAGTCATCAAACAGCTTTGAAAGTCATAAAACAATAAATGAATTCATTAAATGATGCCGGATGTCATGAAATAGTAAAAACAGTAAGAAAAGTTATAAAACAATGCAGGATGTTATAAACAATGAAGAAAATCATAAAATAGGATAAGAAGTCCTAAAATAATGTAGGAAGTCATAAAACAATACAGAGAGATATTGCCGGATGTCATGAAAGAGTGAAGGAAGTTATAAAATAGAACAGAAAGTCATGAAAGAATATCGAAAGTCATAAAACAGCATCAAAAGTCATAAAATATTAATAGAGTTCATAAATTAGTGGAGGAAGTCATAAAATAGTGACGTCAGATGTCATGAAGCAATATCAAAATTGATAAAATAGCGGAGGAATTGATAAAATCATGTGGGAAGTCATAAAATAGTGCCGAAAGTCATAAAATATTGACGGAAGTTATAAAACAGTGACGGATATCAAAAAAATAGTGGAGGAAATCATAAAATTAATGTAGAAAGATATCAAACATTACTGAAAGTCATAAAATAGTAAGAAAGTTGTAACACAGAATGAAAAGTGATAAAACAATACAGAAAGTCATAAATATTGGAGGAAGTCATAAAATAGTGGAGGAAATCATAAAATAGTGTACGATATCAGAAAATAGTAGAGGAATTGATAAATCGATGCCGAAAGTCATAAAATAATACAGAATCTCATGAAACAATGTCGGATGTCATAAAATAGTGGAGGAAGTCATAAAGTAAACAAAAATCATGAAACAATGCCAGATGCCATAAAATAATATAGAGAGTCATAACAGTGCTGGATGTCATAAAATAGAAAAGAAAGTGATGAAATAGAGCAAAAAATTATAAAACAATGTCAGAAGTCGTGAATGAATGTAGAAAGTCATAAAACAGTGTAAGATGTTATGAAACAATGGCGGAATTCATAAAGGAGTGCCAGGAGTCAAAAAACAGTGGAGGAAGTCCAAAAATAGCGTCAAAAATTATGAAACAGCACCAATAATTATGAAACATTGGCGAAACATCCTACGACTGTAGTAAGTCATAATTTGCACCCAAAATATCATGAAGTGAAGGGAGTACGGGATGTCGTCCTCCTACCAAAAAAAAGGTGCTCTAGGATGTCATAAAAGAATCAAGGAAAATCATAATCAACTCAGTGGATGCCATAATCGACTGTATGACCATCCTTAGCTCTAGGATGTCATACTCGATTTGCAAGATGTCATAATCGGGGCGTGATGGCATATTTATCTGAAAAGATGCCATCGAAACTATTTTGACACTAGGATCGGAGGTCAAAACCGAAAGCAAAACTCGATGTGGAACCTAGCTAAGATGATGACTTCATCTAACTATCCATGGAGACGATGTGATAAATAAACTACTGAAGAAAAAGGGACCATGATGATTGGGGCTCAAAATCGAAGGCAGAAGTCGATGTGGAACCTAGTCAAGACATTAACTTCGACTAACTACCTATGGAGATGCTGTGATAAATAAACTACTTTAAAAAAAGAAGATGACAACGATGTTTTACTTCTGACTGGCCCGATATGCTACTGTCGAGCAGTTTTAAAAAAAGATGCTGCTCAAAAAATTTTATCACGTGAAATAGTTGGAGCAGGATCAACCTAGAACATCCCAGAGCTCAGGGAGGAAGGACAGCGACTCTGAGGGTGGAGAGAGAGTGGCAACATTTGAAATAGAAAAGTAAGAGAGCATGAAAAGCCAAAAAATTGCTCCCGATGGAGCGAAAGGACATTTTCATCTGGAAAAATTTGAAAAATGGACTGTGATGGGCATTTAATGAACGTCACGATCGGAGGGACGAGTGTCTCCAATTTCTTGGCACAGAATGAGGCCCCATCCCATCTTCCACATAGACACCATGTGGCCCTTTTCAAGCGCTCTACCTCATGAATCTCACAACATTCGGTGTGCTCTACGTCGGATTTATTACACTGGAGGTGGTGCATAAAGAATTACTATAGGATTGACACTGGATTGGATATTATTATATTCATATCCATACTTATTTTGTTGGCCGAATATAGATATGGATACTAGTAGGATGAAAAAAATCATATCTGTTGCTGCAAAAATCCGCCGGCGTCGGAGATGCTGGAGTCGAGGGTGCCGTGGTCGCCGCCGGGACCTGCAAAGAAGTCTAAATCGGAGGTGGGGTTGCTCCGGCAAGACCCTCCGATGCTCAAGTCAGTTCTC
>KE506082.1:91410-111499 GCA_000441515.1 Elaeis oleifera
CCTGAAGGAGTTCACTCTGACGCTGATCACTGTAGGAGATCGATCGGTAGCGGAGCTCGGCGAGTACTGTAGAAGGTCGGCAGACGACGGAGCCCAAAGGGCACTTGGAGTGATCTGACAGGCGCCTGCAAGATCCATCCTTGTGAAGCCTGGATGGGTGCCACCTGTCGAGAACTTCGGCTGAGGGTACTTTATACCCAACACCAATATCTATATTATTTAATTGGATATGGATCCAAATTGGATGCTCACAATACCGATATAAATATAAATATAAGTCGGATAATTAAATTTTATGACTACAAATTCAGAGATATTATTAGGTATATCATAAATAAAGTTAATACTATGTTAAAGTGGCAATTTATTTTCTTAAAGATTCATGAGTACTATATAAAATTAAAGTTATAAATAGAATTAGATATTCGGATACGAATTAGATAGTAATCTATCCATATGGTATTAGTTGGATGCTCACATTTTTATTTCATGTGTGGATAGATTTGGATCCAAAAAAAATCTGAACACATATTATCCAATCTACTTTCACCCCTATATGGGGGTGTTTGGTATGGGATGATCGTAAAAATATCAAGATAATATAGGCGGAGGTGATAAGATCACTGTATTTAGTTGTACCATGATAATTCTACATAGAAGTAATTCCAAATTATCCATATATTCTCAAATCACCATCCAACCTACTGATGAAATACTCGTCCTTCAGGTTGGGAATCCAAAATTAATCCAGGATAGTGATCTTGAGCTAAAATTTGAAGACAAAAATATATTTTAGTCTAGCAAAAAAATTGATATATCAATATACTGTTAATATATTATATCAATACTATATATTATATTATATTATATTATATTAATATTATATATTTTATGTATAATATATTATATATTATATTATATTATTAATTATATGATTATCATAGCATTACTCAATGCTCAAATTCAAATAGTAAAAGGTGTAAGTTGAGAAGTAAACTAGAAAGAAGATTAAAATACTGAGAACTGATGATAGCTTGGACTACTTTTTGGATTTGTTTGACAAGTTATGTGAGAACAAATGTAAAGTGAGATATCACACTGTACGAGGAGCACAATAGTAGAATGGATTTACAAATTGGATGGATAGGATATTTATAGAGAGAATCGTTGTATACTCTCAAATGCTGGATTCAATAAAACTTTCTAAGTTGAAGCAATTAATACATCATGGTACCTAATAGTTTGGTCTCCATCAAATGCAATTAAGTGCAAGATTCTGAATGATGTGTGGTCTAGTCATTTAAGTAATTATTTTGATTTGGTAATATTTGATTGCTCTGCATATGTTCATATGAATGATGGTAAACTTGAATTAAGAGCAAAAAGATGCATGTTCCTAAGTTATACAGATGAGGTGAAGGGATATAGATTCTGGTATACAGATAGGGATGGAACTAAAGCAGACTGGGCTAGGCCCTACCTCTACCCGAACTTGGTCTAAAAATTATTTCGGGCTTTGGGCTAATTTCAGTCCGATAATTTTATAAAACCCAAGCCCGAGCATGACACAAGCCGAGGCCCGAGCCCAGTCTGAATCCATTTGGACCAGCCCGATACATTGCTTGCTCGAGCTAGGGGCGCTCTCCTTCTCCTACCTCTGCCTCTCCGCCTTCCATCGCCACTACCGCCTCTGTTGCTTCCATTTCCTCGACAAGCTGGTCGGCCCGAGCCTAGCCCAAGGAGGAGAAGTGTTTGATTGAGTGAGAGAGCCCCTTCCTCCCCAAAAGATGTCGTACACACATGGCCTTTCCCACGCCGATGACGAGCTCAAGAGCTTCCACTCCTACCTCCACTGGCTCTATGTCAACCAATCCGATGCCCCCGCACTGTCGTCTCCTGGTCCCTCTTCTTCCTCCAAGGACTCTTCATCCTTACCGCTTCCCACTTTCTTTGGATCTACTCCCCCACCTGCCACCCCCACGATCTTACCATCTGACTCTCACTGATGGTGGTCTCTTCCCTCTCTTACCTCTGCCTCTCCACCTTCCACCATTGCTATGGCCTCCACCTCTTCCTTTTCCTCGACAAGCTGGTCGGCGATGGGGGAAGACATGGACCGACGGATAGACACGGCACTAGGGGCTAAGGCTCTTCGATGGGTGAAGTTTGGAAGATGGAACACCAGAATTCGAAAGGTCTTTATACTCCAACTAGTTGATTAAACTAATTAGCTAACGCTAACTGGTTAATCGATTAGGCTCAAGTTAACTCAGATCAACTATTTGGGCTAAATCAATTTAAGAAGGGAACTGGGCTCGAGCTAAAATTTGGACTCAAGCCCAGGCTTGAGCCTAGCCAAAGGTACGCCCAAGCCTGGCCCGAAAGAAAAATGAACCCTATATTTAGGCCCAAGCCGAGCCTAAATTATTTCAGGTTGAACCCAAAGCCCAACCAGAAGTCGGCCCGCCCTATATACAGATGATTTTAGGTCATCCAAAATTATTATTAACAAAGATATTATTTTGATGAGTCTATAATGTTAAACAAAAGAAAGAATCTATTGACAGTGCATATATGATCGCTATGTCAGTAAATAGGTGGAGTTTGATGTTGAAGCTCTAAGGGGAGTATCATAAAACTCTCCAATTCATCCTAATGAGAGAGGAATATAGGATTCTATACAGTATGATGCATCACCATAACAACAGCAACACAATATTATAACTGATAGGGAGAGGAGGCAAATTAGGCCACCTTCATGATATACAGACATGATTGCTTATGCTCTCACAGCAATTGAGAGTATTGAATATGAGGAGCCTTCCTCATATCAAAGTGCAATGAACAATAAGGAGTCTATAGAGATTTCAAACAGATAAGTTGATAAAGCCACTTTTAGTTAACAAGTTCAAATATTGCTTGGATTTAATTGCTGTTTGTAGAAGTTGATCCCTTGAGGGCGATGAGAAAGAGATAATGAGAAAAGTTTCAATATATTTGACTTGATAAACTTCAAGCCAAGATGGAAATTTATTGAGCATATCTTGAATGTTACGCCT
This sequence comes from Elaeis oleifera, assembly GCA_000441515.1. Lineage (NCBI taxonomy): Eukaryota > Viridiplantae > Streptophyta > Magnoliopsida > Arecales > Arecaceae > Elaeis > Elaeis oleifera. The sequence continues at coordinate 94,470 of KE506082.1, forward strand.
AGTAGAACAAGTAAACATAAAATTCAAGAAGGTCTATTTTGGATGGCAATTCAAGTCTACATCCAATTAGGACACTAGCCTAAGCTGATTATTATAGGAATACCAGTTTAAGTCTAAATCAAATTATACTATTACATATATCCCTTATAAGTCTAAAAGCAGAGAGATAATTGAGTGTTCTAAAGATTTGATCTATTGGAGGCTAGAGTTTATGAGGTGATTTTGTGTTCTATAATCTTCAACTTTATAGTAAAGATTTTGCATTCTCTTTCTGTGGATGTATGTCAATAAATTGAACCACATAAATTTTATATACTCCTCTTTTTCTCTTTTCTTTTTCCTTCTTGTTTTGTTATTCTCCCTGCCTGTCACATCATATATCATGCATTCAGATTATGAATGGGACTAAAGAACTTTTACAATGACTCTGCTCCAAGAGTAACTACAACAAGCTTCGAAGGAGATTATGAGGGCCCCCTTCTTGAAGATGAAGCTGGCACTATTTAAGTATTGGAGGTGATGGTGAGGAGGCTTTTGATTGAGGTTGGCAGTGAATAGCGGAGGAGGACCATTTAGGATAGAGTAGAGAAAGAGGGAGATAGAGAGAGAGAGGAGGGAGCATTATTATCTTCCCAAGTTCTATCCATTTTTAATTTCATTTTTCAACTTAAAGTAATATATAATGCTACTATATTTATATTTATTTCTTTAATAATATATGATACTATTATCTTTGCACATACATGTAAAGAAAAAAGAAAAGCCTAAGGTCTAGAAACAATAATGATTCTCAAACCTGAATTCAAAATATGGTTTAATTAAAACTACTCTTTCTGTTTATATGAGTTTAGTAAAACACACTCTTTGTGTGTGTTTTAGTAATAATTTCTATATATCCATGCACCATGCAAGATCAATGAAAAGTAGCAAAATAATTGAACTTCTTAAGCATATTAGGTAATCAAAATTTTTGTGAGGTGATTTCCTTGTACAAACTAACTTGATACAAACTTATAATGCCAATGTCCCATTTATCCCTGTTGTGGATCTCCACCTCGGCCTTAGCTAAATGCATCCTCGACACCGATCGAACTTCGAAAGATGGATCTAATTAGACCATATATCTACAATTGATCCAAAGGTTGTCCGGTGTGCCATGCTAAACTAAAGTAGCAGCTGGATCCTTGGCTTATGCCGAGGAGTTCACCTCGGCTATGGACGATCTATTTTAGGTCAGCCAAAATTGGACTACGGTTGGAGAACCGCCATTGATGAAATCCACCTCTCCAGCAATTAAAAAAGTCCAGATAGAGAAGAACTCTTTCATGATCAAATCTTTCCCAAAAAGAAAGAACTCTCGCCAACTCAATCTACACGTAAAATTCAGAAGGCAATCAAGATTCCGAGATGTGTACAACTTCGACTCCTCTCCTATAAATAAAGAGACACAAAGATCCTCAAAGTAAGTTCTCCATTTTTGCTCTTTGTCTCTCGTTGTTCTTCATCTCCTGACGTAAGCATCGGAGGATTCTCATCGGATAATACTCTGATGGGACTTTTTCAAGTTTGAAGTCAGAGCTCGGGCAGCACCTCCAACATACACAGCCACCTCATCTATCCGACCTCAAGCACGGGAGCTAGATGCAACAATCCCCATTTAGAAATAGAATGAAGGAGGTTTGTCCCCACTTTATCCCAATCAACATTGCAAATAGTTTCGGTTGTTGGTCAGGAATTACTTAATCCTGACTTTTGGACAAGAATTGCTAAATGGATGTAACTTAGACCTAAGTTGAGTGGGTATAACTGTAATCGAGGGATTTGGAAGGCTATCCAAGGCAATTTAGCCCATATTAATTTAAGAGAATTACATCATTGCCCTCTATCATTAAATTGATTAAGCCTAACATATTTCATATAATAGCTTGTAAATATTTCTAAAGATATAAAATATAATATGATACATTATGTTTTAATCATAGTTAATAATATAAAAAATTCATCATGTTTTGATGATAGGAAAAAAATTGAACACATAAATGAAATTTAAATGTTGAGAAGGATTAAATTTAACATGTATAATATTTTGATAATGTTATATATCTATATTTGGATTTAAATCAAATTTAATATACTTAGTTTTTATATTTAAATTAAAATTTATCTTATTGTTTGATTAATCTAGTTGAAGTGTTCATTATTTACAAGGTTGTTTAGCTCATTATTTCAAATCTTATCAGTTTATAGATCTTGATGACTAAAATAGTATGGGGATATGTCCAAAAGAATAATTAGAAGTAAAGTTTGATTTTTTCTTCATTTTTAGATTAGGGTTTCTTAAAATCTAATATAAGACTTTCAATATTACTAAAATTTATGAGATATTATAAAATATCCAAACGAGTGATTAGATGTAAAGTTTGATTTTCTTTATTTTAGATTAGGATTTCTTAAAGTCTGATGTAAGACCTTGAATATTATTAAATTTATAAGATGTTAAAATTTAGATTTTAGTTTGTTAAATTTTAGACATAATTTATTGATTAATTATTCTATTATTTACTTTATGATATTTTGATGAGATGTCTTGTACACGGATATGGGTAGCCACCTCATGCCCATATGCCCTCACCTTGTTTCTGCTGGGCTTGGCTAGCTAATGTTACACATCTATGCATGTGTTGTTTATCCTAAGAAATAAAAGCCCAACTAGGCCTCCCTAGTTAGAGATGGTATAAACATAGGTAGATTTGCATCAAAAAATCTAATATGGGACTAAATAAAAGATCAATGAAGACCTTCCATGCTCTACTATATGAACTCTTTTAGTTATTGTTAAATAGCAAACACAGACAGAAATACTCTTAAAAATTGTCTCGTAAAATAATATGAGATTTTTACAATATTATCTCATATTATAGATTAACACCTTTTGATGATAGATGAATAAGAGTCTTCGAGAAACTACTATTTTATGAAATATATGAAGCTTGTAAGAAAAAAAAATCAATGTGTATTTGAACTCGACTATCTAGGAAAATCATAATATTTGATGGAAGAACTAGAGTTCAAGTCTCTGATTGAATCTTAACGATTGGACAATATGAATTCTATTTTGCCTTTGTTTCTGATAGGCTCAAGAGAGTAAATGGGAATTTTTACATCTTCATGAGTCTTCTTTTACGGATCATGTGATGAATATTTAGATAGAGAATGGGCTGCAACCTTCGCTTTGTCTTGCATTTTGGACATCTCAACGAAGCTTATTGAGATTGAATATTCGATGCTTATAAACTGACCATGAAGTCATCAAAAATAAGTTTAAATAGAATTTACTGGCATCCGAAGAATCTTGCTTATTTGCTTTTCTCTTTTCTTAAAAAAGCAAATAGGATGAAAGCATGTCTTTGCAAGGGCCTTAGAAACATTCACTACTTTTGTACTCAAACAAAATTCTCTAAATCACTTATGCTGGATCAATGTATGGTTCCACATCATGGCATGTGCTTTGACTTATGAAGGCCATGCCAAGGGTTTGAAACTGATATGCATCTTCAAAACAATCATGTTGGACTAATAGATAAGAAAATATGGGACAAGTGCAATCCAAGATTGGCAAATCTTCTAGACTTGTACTATTTTTTTGCCACCATTTTGTAGCATATAGCATAATACAAGGTATAAAATAATAAAAAATATAAATATGAAGGTGAAAGTATTTGAATTATTTTATTGTTTATTACTAAATATAGATTTTTCAAAGCCTATACACACATCTAGGTAAATTGATACATAGTTTTTAGGACATGATGTTCACTGATATATAGTACACAGCTAGATAATATATACTTAGTAAATTAGTTATCTAACAACCACATACACACCTTCAAGTAAATTAATATATGATTTTTGAAATATCATATTTACTAATATATACTATATAGTCAGGTGATATATACTTATTGACTTTTTGATATATACTATAAGCTTCTTTAATATACAACCAACAGTGATTAAATACACACCTCTAAATAAATTGATACATAGTTTTTAGAACACTCTTTTTTATCTGAAGGTGTATACAAGATCACTACTAGATATGTATTAAAGAGGTTACGGTATGTATCAAAAAGTCAATAATTATATATCACCTAGCTATATAGTATGCATTGTTGAATATGATATTTAAAAAGTATATATCAATTTGCTTGAAGATGTGTGTTCGATTGCTATATGACTAATTTGTTAAGTATGTTTCACTGAGCCAACTATTATGTACCAATGAATTTAATATTCTGAAAACTATGTATCGATTTACCTAGAAGTATATATTGATTTGCTTCATGACTAATTTACTTATTATGTATCATTTGACTATGTAATATGTATCAATAAAAAGTTTGTATAGAAAACAAGAAAGAAAGAGAATACCATTCTTTCTTAATTACGAAATGGATGACTTTGTCGATAGAAAAATTTTGAGTTTTAGACTTCTACTTTAAGATAGGTTTTAGAGAAATGTAGCAAAGTCAAAAACCTACTTTATATTTTTTTTCTGATGCCCAGCCCATATAATTTCTGTTCACTCCACTAGCCATTTAATCGCCCACCCATTCCATAAAAGGCACTGTACCCCAAGCTTCTCTCCTTCGCTTTTCTCCATCTCATTCCTCCTTGGTTTTCCCCATCATCCAACATCTTATTTGGTTGTGGTAAATCCTCATCAGAGCCAAAATGTTAACCCTTCACCTCATCAGCACACTCATCCCTATCTCAAGTTGCCATTATTGCTTAAAGCCTAACATGGAATCACCAAAATTATATCGAAAACACCATCCTTTGCTCCATTGATCACCAACTTTTCTCTTTGGTTTTGTGACAAATATAGCCATGTTAGACCTTCAACAAAGGCCTCTTAGAGTCGATGTTTCCAAGATGAATCCCTAGTTGTCAACAACGAAAGAAGTTTTTGCCTTTTAGGTCTCTGCTTTAAGATAGATTTTACAGAAACATAGCAAAATCAGAAACCTGCTTCACGTTTCTTGTCTGGTGCCCACCCTATATGATTTTTGTTCATTCTACTAGCTATTTAATCTCCTACCCATTCCATAAGAGGCACTATACCCCAAGCATCTCTCCTTCTCTTTTCTCTTTCACGTTCCTCCTCAAGTTATTACTATCATCTACCACCATCATTTTGGCTATGGTTGATCCTCATTGAGCCAAAATGTTAACTCTTTCATCTTATCAATGCCCTCATCCCTACCTCAAGTTGCCATCATCGCTTAGATTCTGATATAAAATTATCAAAAACTTATATCCAAAACACCATCCCTTGCTCTATTGATCACCAACTTTTCTCCTTGGTTTTGGGACACAGCCATGTTGGACCTTTAACAAAGGCCTCTTGTAGTCGATGTCTCCATGATGAATCCCTAGCTATTGACAACTGAAGTCAACAATTATATATCACTTGGCTATGTAGTATATACTATTAAACATGATGTTTAGAAATTACGTATCAATTTGCTTGAAGATGTGTATTCAATTTTTAGATATCTAATTTGCTAAATATATATCATGTATATCATGTAGCCAAGTACTATGTATCGATGAATTTTATATTTTGAAAATTATGTATCAATTTATCTAGAAGTGTATATTGACTTACTTGATGATTAATTTACTTGATGTGTATTATCTTGTCATATAGTATGTATTGGTAAAAGGTATGTTCTGAAAATAAAGAACAAAGAGAATACCTGAAGGAACTTTTCCATTGCACGCATCGAACCCCGATCAAATATTATTGCAATGGAAGGGATCCGATCCGACACGCACGTATATGAGATCGTATCTCATATGTCCAAGTCTGGATAATGATTTTAAGATCAAAAAATGAAGCATAAAATAAAAATAATGTAATGATGAAGATCGCATCTTAACCTTTACATGGATAGCTATTCACCATGATTGATGATCGCGGTAAATCTTGAGATTTCTCGTAGAGCCGCACACGTGTCCGACCTCTATAAGTATCCACTCAGAATCGATCTGGAATTATCTTCTTCGATTTGAATCTTTCATCTCCACGATGAATCTGCATGCACTTTGATCAGCGATCAACTCTTGATCCATATCATTTGGATCAACTCTTGATCTTGGATCATTGGATCAACTCTTGATCCTAGATCTAATTTCTCTCTTCTCTTGCTTAGATCTGGATCTCCTCTTCCATGGCATAGATCTACATCAACATGTAGATCAGCTCTCAAACCCTTGAGCATAGAAGAGAGGATGCCTAACTCTTGGATATGAGAACCAGATACGCCCAACACTTGGGCATATAAGAGAAAGAGCGAGAGAGATAGAGGAGGGCATGGATATCTAGGAGCATGAGAGAGAGGATGCGCCAACTATTTTTGCATGAGAGGAAGGGGGTGCCAATCATATTGGCATGAGATTATTTCATCCATCCTTTTTGATCTAATCTCTAAGGATTTTAAATAAAGAGGAGTCCTAGGGCTTTAAGCCTTTGACTGGTCAAAGACTTAATGCAGAAGGATTCTACTTTTGAAAACTAGCCACCCTCCTATTGCTTTCCATGCTAAAACAAACCAAGGTGCCCTCTTATTTGAGAAAACCCTAGGTGTGCGCCCCTGGACTTATCCAAAAGGGGGTGCACGCCCCTCTCCCTCTTTTCATGGTAATTGTGATGGGGTGCATCCCTAGATCTTATCCAAAAAGGGGCGCATGCCTCCTCTCTGCATTTCTCATGATGAAGGGTGAGGAGGGGTGCCAGCAATTGGCAACGCTTCTTTTCATGTATTCCACACTCAGATATGGTTAGATGAGTCCTCATCCTTATCCAAAAGTACATGCAATTGACTTGCTTGAAATCTCCATCTAATAGGGAGTCCAAGTCTAAAGACGAATTGGGTTTAACTATGTGCTAGCATGGTTTCCTAAACTCAATAGAATTTTACCAAATCCAAATCTAATTGAAACTTCACAAGCTCAATTGATCATTCCTAGATCAAATCTCTTATTTGTGTGATCCCATAAGTTCAATTCTGTCTAGTAGTAAGATATATTGTGATCTCCATCATCAATATTATTGAAATACCTTTCAATGGATTGGAACAATTTCAATTCAGTCAATTAAGAATTATTCGATCATCAAAATAATTCTTATTGATCTCACAATCCATCAGTGATACCTAGCAGTATGTAGTGGCAATCCAGTAAAACTGAATAATGAATTTTAGATGCAGTTATCTTGTGATTCGATCCTTCTATCGTGAATCCTGACAAGACAAAGATTATGGATAACTCGTCAAACCTCATCGCTTGTCATATGTAATATTCAATCGACTTAAGTTCATATATGAAACTTTATAGAAACTCCTTTCCATCATTCACACTATGACCATAGATTTCTGAACTCAGTCTCATAAATAACATAAGACTACTCCTTTCTATCAAGATCGATAAATTTTTCTAGGTGCACACCCTACTTCTACAATGAACCTACTGCAGTTAATATATGTTGCAAGATTCTGAATGGCTAATTAACCAAGTATTTATGTAGTCAAACTATAGCAGCTCCATTGTGAATAGTCGAGGTACCGCAGGTCTAAAGATTACTCACATCACTGTAGCATCGAATATGTCACTAATGAGTGAATAGACATCTATATGACTATTCGTGTTGATCACGTTCGATACCATTACTCTCTAATAATCACCTACACTCTTGCTCCAGTGTCTCCACATTATAGACTCGAGACTCATCTATCTAGAGAAAAATGATCTATGTACCAATCTCATCAGATCGATCACCATCCTTGTGATGATCCATCGATCGAGAGTATTTAGAAATTAATCACTAATGACACATGTCTCAAATTTTCAATTCTTGAGAATATGTGTCATCATCCTTTAATTTTTGAATGAATCATGGACACATGATAACATGAATGAAAATTAATTCTATTTTATTTATTTAATTATAAATTATATCTCTAGAAAGATTATATGTGTCAATCAACTTGGCTTCTAAGGCATATATCTAACAACACAATACTTTTCTTAATTATGAGATAGACGACTCCATCAATAGAAGAAGTTTTTCACTTTTAGGTTTTATTTAAGATAGATTTTAGAGAAGCATGGTAAAATTAGAAATCCATCCCATATTCCTTTTCTGCTCTCCACCCGATATAATCTAGTTCACTCCACTAGCTATTTGATCTCCCACCCATTTCATATGAGGCACTGTACCCCAGGCTTCTCTCCTCATTTCTCCTTCATATTTCTCTTCGGATTTTTGCTATCATCTAGCACAATCATTTTGGCAGCGGTCGATTCTCATCAAAGTCAACATGTTAACCCTTTCACCTCATCATAGTCGTCCCTACTTCAAGCTGCCATCATCACTTGGATTCCAACATAGAATCACCAAAAATCATATCACAAATGCCATCCCTTGCTCCATTGGTCAGCAACTTTTCGCCTTGATTTTGTGACAAACACATTCATGTTGGACCTTCAACAAAGACCTCTTGGAGTCAATGTTTCCACAATGGATCCCTAGATGTTGACAACCAAAGTCGAGCTATGAGTCATCATTGTCTCCACGATGAACCTCTAGATGTTGACAATCAAAGTCGAGCTATGAGTCTCGGGTATTGAGCTCTACTTCTTTCCTATTTTCTTAATTTTTTGACCTTCCATCAGTCATCTACTTGTCTCTTCCTAACTGCCACCACCTATTGCTGACCATGACCACTAGCACCACCACCACCACTAGCCACCATGGTCAGCCTCTCTCTCTTCCTAAGAGAGGTGGCAAAATCTCCTATTTCACTTGTCATCTCTCATCTTCGTTCTTCTTTCTCTATCTTGCTCTCTCTCTCTCTCTCCGCTCTTTTTTCTCTAACTCTCTCTGATATTGGGAGGATCCAAGAGGTTCTCCATCAACTCCCACCCAAGCCCTCTTCAGGCACCACTAGATTCCATCATCATTAATCTATGTTGTGTTATTTATACCCTATAATTCTTAGTGTATGATTTGGCCGGTTGGATTACTTAGGTCGAACATATCGGGGTCATTAGACAAAACCACCTAGTCAGCCTCATTTTTTATCCAGCTTTTCTTCATATTTATTCACCATTGCCCTATTTTCCATCTCTTAATCCTATGTTGGGTGCTGAGACTTGAGATTTTATTTTAAAATTATTATGGATATATTTTGACTAAAATATTATTGTAGATATAAGATTCTAAAGAAGACTTTTGGAATTAGTTGCATTTGCCTACTAGTTGTTCCGACAAAGTAAGTAATGATATATCTACATTAGATTTTTCAATTAATTAATATAAATTTCTTATGTGATTTGTGAATGTTATAAAATTGTGTTTCTAAATGGAATAAATTTGAAATTGGAAGTATTATTTTTCTATAGAATATTATGCATTGTTTATAATTTTTATATGAAATGTGCACATTTTGATTAGAATGACTTATATTGTTCTATATAAAGAGTTTACGTTTCAAATTTAGACTCTTGGCTGGCAATGTTTTAATACCTTACCACTAGAGGTTATATGTTGGCATTTTGATATTGTACTAATGGAGATTATATGTTTGTACTTTAATATCCTACAAATAAAGATTTTATGTTGGCATATTAATACCCTACCAATAAGAATTATACATTGGCTCTTCAATATCTTACCAATAAAAATTATATATTGCTTTGACACCCTATCAATATGGATTATATGTTGGCACATTAATACCATACCAATAAAATTATATATTGGCACTTGGATATCCTACCATTAGGTTAGGAGTTATGCATTACCACTTTGATGCCTTGTTAATTAGAGGTTATCGGCCATATGGTACAAACATTGTCATAGTTGGAATCATTGCTTACTAGATCAATCAGGAAATAATTTTAATGTATAAATCAATTGGAACACACTAAAATTATAATGTTTTGACCAATTGATGCTAAATAAGGAAGCTTCAAAGTATGACAATTTCAGGTATGTAAAGGATTTTCTTTTTCCATTTTCGAGAGAGAAGCTATATAACAATTTAAATATTGGGTGTTGCATCAACCGTATATGTTTCTTCCAATTTAAATGTTCCATCACTAATTGGACACACAATGAATCATTCCTTAAATCATATCATAAAATGATGATTCTACAAATCATTGCTTTTGAGCAGACAAATCTCTTCTTGTAAATTACATTGTAATGTTTTCTCAAATAAAAGTTAGAGATGAGTTTAATGCAAATAATCTGATAGCTTGTTAGAGATCGTCTAGACAGCTGACATAAATTACACATACATGCACTGCACTGACTCCTCTTGGCAATGATGAATTGGAAACTGTCAATACATATGCAACTCAAACTTTACAAATTCTCGGATTTTTCCCGCTAAAATATTTTATCAACTTAAATATAATAGAAGGATAGGTGCAAGCTATACCGATCCAACCGACAAATAGAAGTTTTGCAAATTTCTGCCTAGCCACTTGTCTATGATTTCCCATCAATTCTATGCAATGTTTACTGTATGCCCCAAATTGTCCGATTTGACGTGCATGAGACCGTACTGGATCAGAACAAGCACGAAACGCTATTCAAGTCAATATAGACATAAAATTCCAATACCAACCCAAATCAAGTTGAAGCATGATAAAAATAAGGAAGAGATCAAAAATTGTCTTAATATAGATGCATAGCATGATGTACCAATCCATATCGTACTGAATCAATAACGTACCAAGACTTCGATTTGTCTCTTCCCTTATCAAACTTTGCTTCACAGAACGATACCTGGTACGCATATCAGACATAACCCCTGGTTTAGATCCCAAGAGAATGACATCGGTTGGTTAGAGAGAAGATTTTAACATTGGTAGCGATACCCATGCAATGTTGTTATGTCAATCTCCGTGCACGCATTCTCTAACTTTTCTCGCAAAACATCTTCGCTGGAAATATTAGCCATCTAATCCGAATTCACTGCAAATAAAGTTTGGATACTCAATTGCAGCTCTTGTTCCACCCTTATTTTGTTTTGGTAATCTGTTATACCCTTATTTGCGTATCCTTTATATCAATCATTTTCGGATTTTCCGAAGAAAAAGAGGCCCATAACTAAAGTTTGGCTGTTTATCTTCTAAACAAGCCCAAGGTACTTGTAAGATTCTAGCATGAGTTGTGTCTAATTCCTGAACAAGGCATCATTTTGAGCAATGTTATCATTAGATGTACATGGCTGCTATCTGAATTTTATCTTTTAAATTACAAGATGCATATTAGACACAAGCTAATCAGCAGTCCGGATTTTCATTACAATATTATCCCACCCTGCAACTACTGGTAAGAACAAAAAGACATGCAGGGACTTTACAAGTCTGAATGGCTAAAATCACCAGACATAATAATAAAACATGTCCATCGCAGAGACAAGACATCAGATACTGAGCTTGGGATGATAATTATCACTTGCAAATCGTCGGGTGAAATCATCTATGCAAGCCATCCTGATCCTCTCAGGCGTTGCTGGGTTATCAAGTGGAAACCAGTCATGATAACCTTCCTCTGCTCTAGCAGCTATAATTGCATCTTTGATGGCAAATAATACGGTAGAAGCAAGAAGAATGGAGGTTCACCTACAGCCTTTGAAGAGTGAATTGCCTTTGGATTTGGCACACCCTGTGAATAAGCATATACAGCATATTAGTTGCTTGTAGCAGAAACAACAGGAAATCCAAAAGTAGACACTAAGTCAGAGAAACACATTATGGGACAAATTAATATTTGAAATGCTTTGTGTTGTTTTCTTGGTCAGCCTTGATAATTGTTTTTCAACCATTCATTCCCATGAGGAATAAACCCTAGAACTGAAGACCATATTATTGAATCCACCCTCACACCTTATGTAGTGCCATCCTTCCCGACTTCCTGCACGGATCAAACTAACTTGTCAGGGAGTATTCGCCAATGATACATGACGATAAACCGTAACCTTAAAGAACAAATCTTGTTCCATCTAATAGGAGCAGCTTTATCATTCCTCATTCACCACGCATTCTACATCCTTATTTTCAAGTGTTTCTATATTCTTACTTACAAGTTTGTTCCATGTTGCCCGGGACTTCTACACCTTTACCTACATCCTTGGACAACAATTAAATAAATGATGTTAGATTCCATCTGAGAAACCATCATCGAGGTCTAATTATTGCACATTTGGCAATATATTGTTCTCATTTCTAGCCTTGTCATTTTCAGATCTACCACAACCTAGACATTCTCATACAAGATTTTTGGTCCAACTGCACCTAAAATCAATGACTAATCTCTATTTTCTTATACTTTATTAGGGCTGTTCTTCAGTTTGGACCCCTTTCCCTTCCTCCTTTGTCAAAACATTGCCAAGATCCTGTCTTGGTTGGCTCATCTTGTTTGGCTCTTTGGGGTTTCACTTGGGTCTGTTAGCCGTCTTTCCACGTCCACAGCTTTTGTTTCACCTATTCTTGATAATATTCCCACTTTGGGCTTCCTCACTTTTGTAGGAATCTTCTGATCCTTCACCAGTGGATGATCCACTTTTGGATGCTCCATATGGTAGTTCCTCTACTTGCATATCCTCAATGATGATATCCTATCAAATGCTTGCAAAAATATCTTTATCCTTTCCGTATTTCCTTGGCATCAGTGGAAGCCCTAGGCTATTTTAAATGTCATAACTACAGTAGTTGACCAAAACAGTCCCACATAATTAATACCCACTCTCCTAAGTATTCATAATTCTTTGTAAGATCAAACAAGGCAATTTTATACTCATTTGAAAGATCATTTAATCAAAGATTCAATTTCTCTAGACCAACTTAGTGCCATTTCTACCTTTTCTCCAGTTTTCTATTGCCAACTACTGGCTATCCCTTGACCGTAAAACTTAATGGAACCTTGCCGGTGTGTGCACTTACATGAAGCTAGTTTCTTCCTTCTCATCCTTCTTTCCTCAACTTGCTGCATATCTAGGCCTTGGTTGTACGTTATTATAAATACTTAAGCTAACTCAAGCCTGCTGAAACTGGTCAAAGAAGCACCCACGTGTGGCAATCTATATCTGCAACTCCACAAGTCCCATGAGTCCATTACTTGTCAAGAATGAGTAGCATATGCATCAAGCCTTCAGTGCCTCACTAATAAATGTGATGAAACTGATTCTTTGATCTTTATAAAAATTGAACTTTGGGTTTACCAACCATATGATATCAGATGCCACTAACTCCCCTGATAGTTGCACTTTGATGTCCCTTCTTTGTAGAATCATACTGAATATGGCATAGGGGGCCCACCACTCCATGTTTCAGTTTCAATGGTCAGTCAACTTTTTAGAATCATTTAAAATTGATTTATCAGTTAGTCGGTTTGCACTCTTCTGGTCTCATCATATATCACTTTCCATCATCTTAATCCATGTATGGATCTTTAGACAAGCAGTAAAGAATGTGAGTGAGAAAAGCTTAGTTACCAGGAGCAGATGTAGGAGTAGATTTGGTTGAGGGTGTAGGGAAGCTGGAGGTTGGTTTCGTTCTTTTTCTTTTCGGGAAAAAGAACGTAAGTGGGTGGGGACATGCTTCCAGAAAGATTTGAAGAAGATGCAGCACCCTAAGCAGAAGATTTATGCTAATAAGGAGAAAAGAATCAGGAAGTTTCATATTTGAAACATCTACATTACTCTACATCACCTTCTTTCACCATGCATTTATTGATTTGGATCACAAAATTGTCTTTAATTTATTTCACTGAAGGCTATGAGACATTTCTATTTCTACAACCCCCCCCCCCCCACCCCACCACCAAAAACAAAAGGGAAAGAAAGAAAGAAAAAAGCCCCACAACCCTGCAAGTTTATTGGGTAAGACTTCTTTGTGGTAAGCACTTGTTTCTCACCTCTTTTGACTCTACTGAAACATTTGTACAGAACCTTTTGAAATAGCTCATTTGAAACATCCATCATCACATCATATAATAAGCTGTTACATTTTATGTATAAATTATGTATGACTGAGGTTTGCCAAATTGGTATCATGACCCATATTTATTGGGAATTTTAATGGCCGGTCCATTCATTGACCACACTTTAACTTTTAATCCCTGTGGACCACTTTTATAACAACCGGTCCATACTTAAATGCCCTTGTAACTTTTAATCCATGAAGGACAAAATACCCTCCGTATTCCTTCTCCCTTCCCACACTGGCTCTCCCTCTCACAAACCACTGCCAACTAGGTTCTCCCATCCCACACGTCCCTCTCACATGATACGTAGTTGGCGGGATGTGGGGACGTGGGCTCTCCCCTCCCATATTGGCATTTGTCGCTAGCCCTTCCAAAACCCCTCCTTTCCAACTCATTTCGTTATAAGAAATTTGACTCCCCATCCCAAACCCAGAATCTCTCTCTCTTTTTCACTAAAAGAGAGATATTGCAGTTGCAGTCTCAGTTGTAAAGAGAGATTGCATAGAATTTCTATTTCATTGTTTGGACTTTTGCAGAAGGCTTTGACTGAAAAATCCATCTAACGTAAAGTAATATTGTTGATGGGAGGAATGGTGTAGGACGAGGGATCATCGTCAGTGACATCATCGCTGCTGCAGTGTTCTCACTGATGTCCTTCTCATCGATAGTGCAGCTGATGTTGCCGCCAGTGACTTGGCTACAAGAGCTGGAGTCCAACGAGAGGGGGCTGTATCTCATCCATCTCCTCCTCAACTATGCTAAGCACATCGCCGCTAGCAAGCTCAAACATAACAACACATCTCTCGAGCATTTCTTGCTTGTTGCTGCTAATGGCAACACCATGCAGTGCATCGTGTCTTACTTCATGGAAACCTCGGCCGCCGTGTCCTCTGCTCCTGATCAAGCCTCTATCGCGGCCTCCATCCTCCGTCGGCAGCATCGAGCCGACTGACACCCGAGGCCCTCCTCATCCACCGCCACTTCTTCAACCTCTGCCCCTTCATCCGCCTCGCTTTCCTCATTTCCATCCAAGCCATCCTCGAGGCCATGGAGGGGGAGCGCGTAGTCCACGTTGTCGACCTCGACGGCGCCCAATGGGCCACCCTCCTCCAGGTCCAGTGGCAAATTAACTGTATACCATTTGAATTTAACTATGTACCATGTATATATAACTATGTACAATAGCAAATTAACTATATACTATATTTATTTAACTATGTGCAGTATTAATTTAACTATGTATAGGGTTCATTTAACTATATGCAATGTTCATTTAATTGCATACTATTAATTTAACTATATACCATGTTTAGTTAATTGTGTACCACGTTAATTTAATTATGTACAGTATTCATTTAATTATATACGATGACAAATTAACTATGTACCATGTTAATTTAACTTGTATAGTATTCATTTAATTGTATGTAGTGGCAAATTAACTGTGTACCATATTAATTTAATTGTGTATCATATTTAATTAACTATGTACAGTGTTCATTTAACTATGTACCATATTAATTTACTTATGTATCATGTTTAGTTAACTATGTACCATATTAATTTAACTGTGTACACTATGTGCAGTGTTCATTTAACTGTATACAGTGTTCATTTAATTATGTACCATGTTTAGTTAACTATGTACCATGTTAATTTAATTATGTACAGTATTCATTTAACTGCGTACGGTATTTATTTAACTGTGTACCATATTAATTTAATTGTGTACTATATTTAGTTAACTGTATATCATATTCATTTAACTGTGTGTAATATTCATTTAACTATGTACCATGTTAATTTAACTGTGCATCATGTTTAGTTAACTATGTATCATGTTAATTTAACTATATACAGTATTTATTTAACTATGTTCAGTGTTTAACTGTATCCTATATTAATTTAACTATATACAATAGTATATTAATTGTGTATCATGTTTTGTTAACTATATACCATTATAATTTAACTATATACAGTGGCAAATTAATTATGTATCATATTAATTTAATTATATACAATATTCATTTAACTGTGTACAATAATAAATTAATTGTGTACAATGATAAATTACTATATATCATGTATATATAACTATGCATAATAGCAAATTAACTGTATATCATATTTATTTAACTGTGTACCATATTTATTTAGCTGCAATCCGAACACATTTGAGTTTTAGTCAACAAGAATTTTTTGTTAGACTGGTGTCAAAAGGGGATCAGGATTTAAATTTTATTTTTATTATTATTTTAGTTAATAAAATTTTTGCTGATGTGATGAAATATTATTGATTTGATCTACCATCCAAACCAATACATCACGAGTCAAAAAAGCCCACTCATCACACTACATCTCCATCACTCCCATCCATTTCTTCCTTCCTACCCCACTACCCATAGCTTTAGAAAGTGATTGTCTGATATCCGAATTCATAGGCAATCCGGTACAGAAAATCCAATGGCCGATGTGAAAGGACTATAATTAATATGATGTGACATATGGGCTCTAGCTACATATTGGGGAAGGACCCTCTATTTAGGTAATCCTCCTTGTGGCCGGATAAAGGTTTGGCGAGGTAGGCTTTAGTAATCCTCTCTATGGCCGGATAAAGCTATGTATTAGCACTCGATCATTGCTGGCTTTCTCCTCTCCCTCTCGGCCGCTTCTCCACTGTCACCCCGCTCCACCGTCTTCACCGCTCTCTACGATGGCTTCGCCCCCTGTCTCCCCTCAGCTGCCAGCTCCTCAAAGACCACTACTCCCTTGGCAAATCCCTCTCCCTCTCCCATCTCTCCCTCCTTAGCCTCTAAATTCAGCACCTCTCGTCGCGGCCATCGTCGCCACCACCACCACCGCGATCGTGTGCTCCTTGTCCTCCCCTGCCGCCAACCTTAGCGACCCGCCTTCATCGTTTGTGGCCTCCGACGACGTCTTTATTAGGAAGTGCTCTCCTGAC